>OZ005742.1:112600664-112829705 GCA_963930735.1 Dioctria linearis
GTAGCAAATGCTTCACTCACCTATGAGGAACTAAATACCACAATCATTCAAATTGAAGCGATCCTTAATTCGCGGCCTATCACACCGCTTTCAGCCGATCCCAACGATTTGGAACCCCTAACGCCTGGGCACTTCCTAATAGGGGAACCTTTAACTTCCTTCCCCGAGCCAGATCTCACAAACGAATCTACAGGACGTTTAACTAGATTCCGTAGATTACAGCAACTTCAACAATTTTTCTGGAAACGATGGTCTTCGGAGTATTTAGTTCAATTGCAACAGCGTCAAAAGTGGACATCACCTGGAAAAAGACCTGCAGTTGGTATGCTTGTCCTACTCAAAGAAGAAAATCTTCCTCCATACAAATGGCTCCTAGGCAGGATAACGCAACTGTTTCCTGGTAAGGATGGCATTCCTCGAGTAGCAGAGGTAAAAACTCAATTTGGACTCTACAGACGTGCAGTAATAAAACTCTGTCCACTACCAGTGGACACATCATCTTGAAAACACTTAGTACTTTCAAGGCGCCCGGCATGTCTATACCCAGATAACGTAATTAAGAAACTAATCTAGTTATGTAAGTAATGTCTAGGAAGAGCATATTATAAATACTAATCTAATGTATCAGTGAATTTATTTATAGGTAATTTAATTAACTTGAATTTCTAAATTTGTTAAAATCATTGCTATGTTACTTTATACTTAAATCTATGAGTGAAACGTTGCCGAATCAGCCATTCTCTACCATCCTCTTTTGTTGCGAATACGAATAAAACCAATTAAATGCTTTTATTTAAGTGATTCTGCAGATTCTAGTACAACTTAGTGTATTTAATCCGACCATAGCACAATCATTGTTCGATTACATGTTGCTGGACACAAAGTTCACTGATCATGCATTATCACTTGCATTGCAAGGGATCAGATCAGAACATTTAATTTTATTGAGTCTGCAACTTAAAATGCAATGAATATATACAAATCTATCAATTGTGCACTTAAGGTCGACGCCACTGAGCATACATTTGCTATTATTGTTATCAACAACGAATCTGCTAGAATCACTGAAGAGAGCTCTAGATCGACACGATGCGAGAGATAACAGTTTGACCGTAAAAATATTTTTTCTTTCTAGTTGAGCTGTAGAAGAAGGTAGAGAATTAGCAGTGTGGCCTTTAATTTTTTGTATAATCCGAATTTGAATCAGTTAGCTGTATATATATACATATGTCCAAATGCGGATATAGTTTGTGCAATTATAAATTAAATAATTATTAAACCTAGAAAAAGAAGTTTAGTGTTTCAATCAAATTTTATCAGGCTCCTTCCTGAGAATGATCGATGCCGAGTTCAAATGCAACTGCGCAAGTGGTTGCATCTACCCAACGATGTTGCTCTTGGTTTCTTTTATGCACCGATCGGATCTGATGGCCTCGGAATACCAAAGTTGCAAGAACAGGTACCAGCGCTGCTTCCCGATCGCCCTAGGAGAGCAACGCAGAGTCCAGACACAGTGGTATCTCGTGTGTGTGGTGCAAAGTTAACCAAAGAGCTAGCTCGATACAATGGCCTTTTGGTCCGATTGGGTTTAGCACACTGAGCGCGAGTGCCTGCTGTGTCACTAGCACCACTAGTTGACCAAGAATTTGTAACGGCCATAATTTTTTTTTTTTGCAAGTAAAGAATATCTCTCCTTGGGGTACGAGGGCTTATTCTCTCAGAATTGGGGAGCTCATTTTTTTTTAATTCAGACTGGTTAAACGTCCAATGAATTTCTTCTTTTTGCTGCAAATGCATATGGGAAGGAAAAATTTTATTTCTTCTTTGCAAGAAAAAGGCAATAAATTGAGTCCAAGCGGAAATTAAGCTCGAGACACTCAATAAAATAAATCGCACGCTTAACGTTTTTTTTATACAAAAAACTAGAAATGTAATTGGAGCATTTCCGATCACCCCAATAATGGCAATAATGGTGCTGACCGATAAGGTGCAATGCACTTGGGTAATTTTCCCTCGTATCGTTTTTTCGGTATGTGGCGATCGAAACCCCACATTGTAAATCAAATCGATGGAAGAAAGATCTTCCGCGGGAGCTCGGTGTTTTGTTTTTCGTTCGTCTTGTGCGCCCTTATAGAATTTGAAAAAAGAAATCAAATCAGAAGTAGAAGTGACTATAATATTTCTTTAAATATAGACCGGGCATCGAGCAATTGTGCGTGCATGCCGGAAATATTGAAACGTTTATACGAGAAGTTTAAATTTTTTTCTCTATAAATTTGTTTGAGGATGTGTCTCGATAGTTACTGTGTGACGGCATAAGCTCCTTTTTCTGCCCTCAAAGAAGGGAATTTTGGATAAATCTAAGGTGAGGTGTGATTACTTGCTCATTGCCGGGAAATTTCTGTTGGCATCGTGTACAGATATCAGGTGACAGTCTTTGGCCTGCACGGTGTGGATCAGTGCCGGAGGGAAAGGAAAAAGTAACAAACAAACAAAAAAAAGGTACAGAAATCGGCCAGTGAAGTTTGCGCAGCATCGGAAAGGCCGAACCTGGCGCCTTCTAGAGCGCCCAAAGATTTCCTTGGGATTAAACAACATCCAAAATCATCGTCGGAGCTTGATAGCGGAACGTAGGAGAAACCAGAAAAATCTACTGATAGGAGAAAAAGAAAAGAAAAAAAAGAAACCCAAGAGCAAGCAGGAGAAATTTCTCATCTTTTTTTGTCCGTATTTTTTGTTGTTGTTTTATTTTCACAGCGTTAATCACCAGGCCGCTGAAGCGCTTCATCGCCGGGAGATTGCCAAATAAGTACATTTACGACAAATTAATTGTAATGTGAGTATATTGTGTTGTTTTTGTCTTCTCGGGGCTATAGACTAATTCTGTATTTCTTCCTCTGTTCGTTTATTTCAACTTTTTTATATATATATATATATATATTAGCAATGAATTCGGAATTTGGCGATCTTCTTTTTTTTTTCTCCATAGGAATCTAAATTAGTACGTAGTTTTTGTTTTAATTTGCGGAATATTATATTGAAGTAGTTTTTTTGTTTTGCGAAGTATTTAGATAGTAGTATTAGATAGAAGTAGTTACGCTATGGCGGTACCAGCACACTTTTTCCATACAAAAAGTGTCTGGAAAATTCCAACTATTTTGATGGTTGTGGATCGGATTCTGGGCCACTGAGGAGGATTCCGTCTAGTGGTCTACGTCACAAGGCCTGCCTGGAGAATTCCTTTCCTACCGTCTGGCTGACCAGGAGATGACATTAACTTTTTAGTAATATTTCAAGTTTTATTTTTTGCTCATGGTGTGCTGCGCCTAAATGTAGGCTTTTTATTATGATTTTGCTGTTTTCAAGTGTTGCGCCTAAATGTGGGCTTTTGGTTTTGAACAAATATTAGTAATAATTAAAGTTAACGCTATGCTATTCTTTTTTATACCAATAGATTCTAGAAGGTGCCAGTGGATAGGGTATTGATACTGTTGGGGGACAAATTTTTTATCAGAAATCCTCTACGGGCTATGGTTCTCGAGATATTAGCGATTTTACCTTTTTAGATATAGTTAATATTAGTAATAATTCAAGTTAACCCTATGCTATTCTTTTTCATACCAATAGATTCTAGGAGGTGCCAGTGGATAGGGTATTGGTGCTGTTGGGGGACTAAATTTTCATCAAAAACCCTCTGCGGGCTATGGTTCTCCAGATATTAGCGTTTTTACCCTTTTAGATATAGTTAATATTAGTAATAATTCAAGTTAACCCTATGCTATTCTTTTTCATACCAATAGATTCTAGGAGGTTCCAGTGGGTAGGGTATTGGTACTGTTGGGGGACAACATTTTCATCAGAAATCCTCTACGGACTGTGGTTTTCGAGATATTAGCGATCTTTCCATTCAAAATTACTAATAATTCAAGTTACCTTGGGGAGTTGTAGATATCAGCATAATGTCGCCTTGGATTTGCTGTTTTCTTACTTGAATATTTCTTAGTGAGGAATTTGTAGATATCAAAAGTTCCGGAAGACTTTCTATAGGCGTTCTGGGGCAGTGGGGTTCTGGGCATCAAACTAAACATTAGGCATGCTTCCCCTGTTTATGATGTAATTTGATATCACCGCTGTAAACAAATTCGCATTTAAGCTGAATGGTTCATACACACCTGTGTAAACTTCCTGTTTAAAAAATTCGCATTTTAGCTGAATGAGTCATGCACACCTGTGTAAACAAATTTAAGCAATATCAGCACATTTATTCTTTTCACGTAATTTGATACCACACTTACTGTAGGCAGCCAACAATTTTATTTTATTGTTCCAAGAATTTTTCCGATCGAACGTTTCATTAGAATTCGCATAAAGTAAACAAATTTTCACATTTTCTTTTTATCTTGAAATGCATTCATGTAAACAATTTCATTCGTATTTGCAAATTCAACCAACAGAATAAAGTAATCAAATTAATTTGGATGATTTATGTTTTTTTGTGTGTTTTATTGTTTATTCGATATCATCTCAGCCTGTAAGCAAATTCGTTGGAATTCATCCTGTGCAATGATTATTGCAGCTGCCGGATCATTCATGTTTACAAACTGTTGCTATAAAAGCCCAAGCAAACTCTTAAGAGCCATCAGTCAGTTTTAGTGAGTCTCCGTGATAGTACATAAAAAATTAAAAATGTCTTCGGTGTTAGTAAATAAAAGTTTTTCAATAATTGAAAATTTGCGAAAAGATGTGATGGAGTATTTAAAATATTCAGTGAATAAAGACTATATGGTTAAAAAGTGCAATAGAAACATGCATAAATTTCAAGTTGCATTTCGGAAGTGCAAAAAGAGTGCTAGGAAACGACATTTTGAGAGCTGTCTCGAGCAAATTAAATCATTGAGAGCACTATTGAGAACTCCCCGTCGAGGTGGAGGTATTACTCGCGTAAGAAGAAGTGATTTTGTAAAGTGGGTGGAAATATAGACAGCGTTTGCAGACAGAATTCGACAAGGTGTTATTGCAAATTTAAAGCATCTCGATCCGAAGCTATTTATGCAAGACGCTGCCAAATTATTTATGCGCCGCATTAAGAATACATTAAAACATTATTTTAATATTAAAGTTTCTACAACGTTTTGCGTTGACTTTGTTAAGGAAACTGGTGACAATGAAATTATAAAAGACATTAAATATTTCCAAGCGAGAACTGCTGCAATTAGTGCAGATGATTACTTAGAGGACATTTTAGATCTAATAAACACTCAGCTGGAAGAATTCCAGGAAAAATACAGTGGCTGGGCACTACACTCTATAATACATCTAGCAGTACACATCAACAAGTTTGGGCAGCTCCGAAGATCTTCGTATATACCTATGCCGACGGAGATTGCTTTAAAGCAAGCTTGCATCAATGTAAAAAATAATGATGAAGCATGCTTCGCGTGGGCAGTAACATCAGCGCTATATCCTGCAGCAGCAAATGTTCGCTCTGATAGGACCTCATCGTATCCACATTACTCTACAGTACTAAATTTAACTGGGATAACATTTCCCATTACGCTTAACCAGATTAAACAATTTGAAGGACAGAACGATTTATCAGTTAACGTATTCAGCCTAGAGAAAGAGCGTTTCCTCACAACAGTTCCAGTTAGACTTACGAAACACAGGATGGAGCGGCATGTAAATCTCCTTATGATACAAGATGACTATGATAATACAAAGAATGAAGATCATATGGATGACGATGATGATGCTGGCAGATATCGTTTCTGCTGGATCAAAGATCTTTCGCGCCTTGTATCGAAACAAATTTCGAAACATGGTGGAGGTAGAAGTGATAGATGTTTGCTCTACTTTTACTCTGCTGAAAAATTAGCATCTCACACTCCTGAATGCGAGAAACTAAATGATTGCAGAAATATGTTTCCATCAGAAGAAAAGAAATGGCTAGAATACAAAAATTATAACCATAAGAACGAAGTGCCATTTTGTGTGTATGCAGATCTTGAGTCAATATTGAAGCCGATTCAGGCAAAAGATCAAAATACACAGCGAATCCAGGAACATGAAGTTCACAGTATGGGATTCTATTTCCACTGCAAGCATGATGCTAAGCTCTCATATTACAGAGCGTATCGAGGCAAGAATTGCCAACAATGGTTTGCATTAGAATTGCAAAAGATTGCATCCATAGCTGTACAGGAGAAGCTGAACATCAGGCCAATGCAACCCCTGACTAAAGAGGAACGACGTTCACATATGGAAAATACTTGCTGCCATATATGCGAAAAAACGTTTGCAGCCGATGAGGAATGAGTCCGAGACCATTGCCACTTAACAGGTAAATTCTGAGAATCATAATTTCATTCATTTTTTTTTTCATAATTTATTTTAACAGGAAAATACCGAGGACCAGCCCACAATGCATGTAACCTGATGTATCAAGATTGTCCCATAGTTCCAGTCATTTTTCACAATTTATCTGGGTATGATGCTCACTTCATTATTAAGGATATAGCTACAGCCATTCCTGGGAAAGTGGATCTTCTGCCAATAAATAAAGAAAGATACATTTCGTTCACCAAGCACGTTGAAGGCAGTCATATCAAATTCAGATTCATCGATTCCTTCCGTTTTATGGCAGAATCCTTAGATAAGCTATCATCATTGCTGCCAATGGATAAATTAAACATTACAAGAGCTGTATGGCAGGAATTGGAGGATGATGACTTTAAACTACTTACGTGCAAAGGTGTCTTCCCATACGACTTCGTTGACAAAATTGGATTTCCAACACTTGCCAGCACATGAGCAGTTCTATAATAAAATGACTGACAGTGATATATCTGCTGAGGACTACAGCCGCGCAGAAAAGGTGTGGAGGACATTTCAAATACAGACACTTGGCGAATATTCCGATCTATACCTGAAAACTGATATCCTTCTATTGGCTGACGTGTTTGAGAACTTTCGAGATGTTTGTATGAAGACGTACAATTTAGATCCTACACATAATTACACCATGCCAGATCTAACATGGGATGCAATGTTGAAATATACCAAAGTGAAACTAGAGCTGATAACCGACGTAGATATACTGCTATTCATAGAGAGAGGTATTCGAGGTGGTATAAGTCAATGCTCGAACAGATATAATAAAGCAAATAATAAATATATGGATGATCTTAAGCCTGACGAGATAGAGAAATACCTGATGTATTATGATGTAAATAACCTTTATGGATGGGCATGTCACAGCATTTACCAACCGGAGGATTTAAATGGACTGATGCTCCCAATATCAACGTTTTCGAGATTCCTGATGATTCACCAATTGGATACATATTCGAAGTCGACTTGGACTATCCTCAACATCTACATGATACACATAAGGATTTACCGTTTTGCTCTGAGCATGCAGCACCACCTGGAGCAAAATTAGAAAAGCTTTTGACAACATTACATCCTAAAACTAAATATGTTATACACTTCCGAAATTTGAAGCAATGCTTATCACATGGTCTCATCCTGAAAAAAGTGCACCGAGTTCTTCAATTCAACCAATCAGCTTGGCTTAAACCATATATTGACTTAAATACCACCAAACGGAAGCAGGCTACCAGCGATCATGAGAAGGACAGATATAAGAATGCAGCTTTTGGTAAGACCATGGAAAATGTTCGCAAGTATAGCGATATAAAGCTTTGCATAAAGTGGGAAGGTCGCTATGGTGCAAAAGCCCGGATTGCGGCACCCAACTTCCACAGTGCAACGATATTTGATGAGAATTTAGTTGCTGTGGAATTAAGGAGACTGAAAATCTTATTCAATAAGCCACTCTATATCGGCATGGCAGTCTTGGAAATTTCAAAAACATGCCTCTACGACTTCCATTACAGATTTATGCAGCGCGAGTTTGATGATAAATGTAAAGTCATGTTTACCGATACAGACTCCCTAATATATGAAATTGAAGAGAGAAACATATATGACTTTATGGCTGAAAATATTGATAAATTCGATACAAGTGATTACCCTGTAAATAACCAGTTCAATATACCGCGTATGAATAAAAAGATTCCTGGTCTTATGAAGGATGAGCTGAACGGGAAAATCATGTGTGAATTTGCAGGCCTCCGCTCGAAAATGTATAGCCTACACATAAATGATGGTAAAACTGTAAAAAAGCCAAGGGAATAAAGACAAATGTTGTTCAGAGGCATATAAAGTTCCAAGACTACGTTGAATGCCTGAACAACAAGCAGCTTTTAACTGCAAATCAGAGCTGCATACGATCGCATAACCACAATGTCTACACCATCAACCAAAAGAAGATAGCTTTAAGTCCACATGATAACAAGCGATATATTTTGAGTGGTACAACGGATACTCTACCATGGGGACATTACTCTATTCCACCAGAGCAACAAGGAGCAAGCGCAGAAAACATATAATCTAAGGCTAGTCTAAGATATGTATTGTAAATAAAAATTGTATTATAGCTAAAATAGCATTTAATGAAATAGATTGTTTTAATTGTATTATAGTTTAAGATGATATACACTATTGTAAAATAAAGGAAAATATTATAATTATAGGGTAACCGATTTAAGGAAGCTTAATATTGAATGACACCTTAAGAATTAAATGTTAATCTAGAATGATTCCTTAAGAATTAAATGTTAATATTTTTTCAATTTATAATAAATCAATAATGATGTTTTATATATGGTATTCTTTTTATTCAATTTCCCTACTAAGTCCAGAGCTCCCGAATAATATTTGCCCACTACAGCGAGCTCCTAATAGGGCGGTTGAGCGTTTTACCCAGAATGTTAGGATGGCTTGAGAAAAAACATTTACATGTGGGCTCGAGCTTGACCCCCGGCATCACCTTTGAAACCGGAAGGGAGTCTGATCCTTGACCTTCATCCGGAAGTGTATTATATATAAGTGTATAATCAAGCATTTCACAGGGGATTCCGTCTGTCGACCAGGCCAGTCTGAAAACTATTTAGCTGTTATGAGAGCTGTTATCAGAGCTGTTTGAAAAGCTGTTAAGCTGTTATCAGACCTGTTTAAAAGCTGTTAAGCTGTTATTAGAGCTGTTTCAAAAGCTGTTAAGCTGTTATCAGACCTGTTTCGAAAGCTGTTAAGCTGTTATCAGACCTGTTTAAAAGCTGTTAAGCTGTTATTAGAGCTGTTTTAAAAGCTGTTAAGCTGTTATCAAACATGTTTCAAAAGCTGTTACGAATGAAATTGTTTACATGAATGCATTTCAAGATAAAAAGAAAATGTGAAAATTTGTTTACTTTATGCGAATTCTAATGAAACGTTCGATCGGAAAAATTCTTGGAACAATAAAATAAAATTGTTGGCTGCCTACAGTAAGTACGTGAAAAGAATAAATGTGCTGATATTGCTTAAATTTGTTTACACAGGTGTGCATGACTCATTCAGCTAAAATGCGAATTTTTTAAACAGGAAGTTTACACAGGGGTGTGTGAACCAGTCAGCTTAAATGCGAATTTGTTTACAGCGGTGATATCAAATTACATCATAAACAGGGGAAGCATGCCTAATGTTTAGTTTGATGCCCAGAACCCCACTGCCCCAGAACGCCTATAGAAAGTCATCCGGAACTTTTGATATCTACAAATTCCTCACTAAGAAATATTCAAGTAAGAAAACAGCAAATCCAAGGCGACATTATGCTGATATCTACAACTCCCCAAGGTAACTTGAATTATTAGTAATATTGAATGGAAAGATCGCTAATATCTCGAAAACCACAGTCCGTAGAGGATTTCTGATGAAAATGTTGTCCCCCAACAGTACCAATACCCTATCCACTGGCACCTCCTAGAATCTATTGGTATGAAAAAGAATAGCATAGGGTTAACTTGAATTATTACTAATATTAACTATGTCTAAAAAGGTAAAATCGCTAATATCTCGAGAACTATAGCCCGTAGAGGGATTTTGATGAAAATTTTGTCCCCCAACAGTACCAATACCCTATCTACTGGCACCTCCTAGAATCTATTGGTATGAAAAAGAATAGCATAGGGTTAACTTGAATTATTACTAATATTGACTATATCTAAAAAGGTAAAATCGCTAATATCTCGAGAACCATAGCCCGTAGAGGATTTCTGATAAAAATTTTGTCCCCCAACAGTATCAATACCCTATCCACTGGCACCTTCTAGAATCTATTGGTATGAAAAAGAATAAAAATTATTACTAATATTAGTTCAAAACCAAAAGCCCACATTTAAGCGCAACACTTGAAAACAGCAAAATCATAATAAAAAGCCTACATTTAGGCGCAGCATCCCATGAGCAAAAAAATAAAACTTGAATTATTACTAAAAAAGTTATTGTCTTCTCCTGGTCAGCCAGACGGTAGGAAAGGAATTCTCCAGGCAGGCCTTGTAACGTAGACCACTAGACGGAATCCTCCTCAGTGGCCCAGAATCCGATCCACAACCATCAAAATAGTTGGAATTTTCCGGACACTTTTTGTATGGAAAAAGTGTGCTGGTACCGCCATAGCGTAACTACTGATAGATAGTACGTATATATATATTTGTATACATGTAAGCTACCATCATACTTCCACTTAGCGACCTTTATTTTTTTTTTTTTTATATATAGATGCCTAGAATAGTGTATTAAAGCAGGGGTTAATTTGGATTACCGAATTCTTTCATAGGAATTTTTTTTTTATATTTTTTATTTTAAATGTTTCTTTGATATATATATACATGTATACATACTCACGTATTAGCTTGATTATTAATATATACGCTAGTATAGTGACGTAGTTTTTTTTTCTCTATATATCTATATATACGTGTCATGATTATTAATATATAGGCTAGTATAGTAACTTAATGTTTTTTTTTTCTTAATATATCTATACCTATATACCCGCTTATGGTTCATGAATTGAGTTACAAATACCCATATATTACGTATTTGACTAGTAGTGTGACCCGTTTTATTTTGTGCGTGTTCGGGAAAATAAATAAATAATAATGGCTATGTGCTAAGTTTCATGTTTTCGTTGTCGGGTTTGGTTAGGGTTTTGGGGAAGCTCGAGATGCCGGGCGGATAAAGAGAATGAAGAGGGTAGTGGCGGGTGATGCATTTAGCCCAGTGTGACCCATCATTCTAATTGGTGTCACCTTTTCTATCTTCAAGCCTTTTTGTTTTTTTTTTTTTTGGTCTTAGTTTTGTCCACTTCTTCCTGTCTTCCAAAGGTACAGCAATAGGTAGTTGATCGGAGAAAAAAGAACCTACCCAAGCCCTGAGCTTGAGCCGGCAGTAGTCTGTACCGTGCTCATCTAAAAGTCAACTCCCATTGCCCCTAAATACCAACCAAGGGACAAAAAGTAGCCATACCAAGTCATCTGTCTCGTTGAGTTCGAAGGTCGGGAAGCGGCCACGCTCAGAGGTGAACATGACTGGCTAGCCAGTTACAAATATGGCGCCCTAGTAAGCATAATTTTCTGCAGCTTACATACGAATGTTTTTTTTGTTGCTGGTTATTTTTACGAGTTAAGATATCAATTGAATATGGTTGCGCTATAATCACAGCGTCAATATATTAGGTTTGTTCGTTTATAGATTAACTCTTGCTTCTTTAACACTTTTGCATTCTTAAGTGCTCGTGACAATGCTTCCGCTAAGTGGTTAGGATATTCCTCACTGCAGGTTTCGCCCTTATATTCGATTGGTATTAGCGACTCTTAGTGATTTTGTAAAAACCATGTTATAGAAGGCTATTCGTATTTTTCACTTATACACCCTTTTTTTATATATATTTTCATTGTCGACAACATTACCGCCAAGTAAATGATATGTGACCTTTGAAGGTTTACCTGCTTGAGGTTTGATATGTGTTGTCGTTTGTTAAATATTTATTTCTGGAAAAACAAATTATCCAATCGCTTACTCCGCATGGCGGGCTGTTAAAATGAGCAGATTAGTATTCTCTATTAGCCCGCTGGTGGAGATGATAGCGATTATAGAATCTTTTTACTTACATAGGGGAAACCTTGGACCACTCGCCACTGACTCATCAAACCCTTAAGACCTGAACTAAATGAACCGTGTCACCAAACGAAGGAATACTAACCACTATTCAATTCAGAAAAATCTTTTTATTTTATCGAATTTTCTTTATAGACATATAAATATATAAATATACCAGTACACGTTTTGTTGGAGGCTGAAGAGCCAGGGTATCTACTTTATTGTCTCAGAATCTGCAATAATAATTCTGTTATTTTATAATATACTGGTTCGTCTTTATCTCTAATTAATTATACTTAGGTGTTCGATCCTACTAGGTTCGAAGTATTTTATATACCCAATATTATATACATATATACTTTATATTCTCCTTGTTCTTTGTTATATCTATATCTTTGGTCTTTATTGGTTATTCGGTCCAGTTATAGTACCCTTATAGCTGTATGTTAACAAGATTAGACAATCTTTATACAGTCAAAACAACGAATACATTAATGTTTTATCTTACTTCTTTTGGGTTTTTTTTAGTATATAATTTATATATATATTTATTAATTTTTTTTTTCATTATCGTCAATTGCATTCCCTGATAGCCTAAATATCTTTATTCAGCTCATAGTCTAATATATATATTTATATCCGTAACTCGTTTACCTTTCGCATTTACTAATAATGGATCCCAAATTCCTATTAGAAGACGAACGCAATGTTGAGTATAAGGTCAGTGGCCTAGATATAACTGATCCCAAAGCCTCTACCAAACTTACGGAATTATTGGATTTAGAGGCATCGTTTCTTGGTCGAGCACCAACGGTTATGCATGATCCTTCCGAGGCGGGAAGTGAGCTTGAGATTTGTAAAGAAAAGCTCGACTTGCGAACTCTGCTAATTAAAGAGAATAAAGTCGAAACTTATGACGACTATCAACGCGTGAGATGTCGATTGAGTCACCTAAGTGGGCGTGCTATACGCTTAGCTAGCTCATCAACAGATCATTCCCAAGAGGCCACTGAACAAGTATCGGCTCTATCCGAGCTTATTAAGGAATTCATGAAAATTAAGATTCCTCCTCGTAGGGATGCCGCTGAGAACCAACAGCCTCAAGCCCCTGCAGGTGCAACTAGCACTCCGGCACAACCTAGCTTTGAGACAAATGTTGAAGGAGCTGAGGCCGCGAATGTTGGAACAGGTGCAGTAAGTCGACGTATTCAGTTTCCTAAAAGTGTGACACTTCCATCGCTGTCTATAATTGGGAATACAGCTGGGGATCTAGGAAGGTCTCCTAATCAGTTTTTTAGCATAACCATGAATCCACTAAATTATACAACCCTGACGCCTCGCATGGGCTATCAGAACGAACCCTTATCAACAACTCCTTTCCCTACTGAACAAAATCGCGGAAGCAACCCTAGCGGGAATCAACCCAATGCCCATTTTCAGTATAGTGGCCACCCAGAAACTTCAAGCTCTCCGCATTGGCAGCCAAGGCTACCAAAATGGAAGATATCTTTTAACGGGTCCCCAGACGGACTTGACGTCACCGAATTTGTCCTCCGACTAGAAATGCTTTCCAAGTACGATAACTATCCGCTGGATCGTTTAATTGGCATTTTGCCTAATTTCCTCTCAGGTACGGCTGAAAGCTGGTTCTGGGTTTACAAGCGGAAATATCCCGATACGAGCTGGCAGGGTATGAAAAGAGCCCTACTCGAGCGATTCGGGAGCTATGTCTCAGAAAGAGAAACGCGAAGGGCCATTGAAACAAGAAGACAAGGCCCGAAAGAGACGTTCACTAATTTTCTGCTGGACGTAGAACGGCTTAACGGTCGGCTTCGAAGACCATTTCCTGACAGCGAGCTACACGAAATTGTCCGAGAAAACATGGACCCGGCTCTGCAGAGTGCCACTACCACGACAATATTCAGATCAACGGAAGAGGTGAGAATTATCTGCCAGAGGCTAGAAAAATTGTGGGCTAGATCTGGACACGATCCTCGTCAGCTGACTGTGGCTCGCACTTTCCGAAATAGAGCTCAGATCGAAGAGCTAGAGGAGGTAATACCCTTGACAGACTACGATGATAATGACATTGACCCTCAAGTAGCAGCGCTTACCCCAGTGCTAAGGAGAAACACTGCTAACCGCGCTTCGTTTGATATATGTTGGAACTGCCGAGACTTAGGCCACAGATTTCAAGACTGTTGGGTCATCTTGGGGTATTCTGTTACGGTTGCGGACATCCTGGCGTGCTGAAGCCAAACTGTGGGACCTGTTTAGGCTGTGCGGTAAACAAGACCCCGAGCGCAGAACGAGCTGGGGCCATGCGTTCGGGCCATACGATCAGTTACCCCAGTGCCAGGAGAGTGGAAGTAGCCACTAATACCGAGCCTGCAACTCATCGTTAGAGGATGGGCATGCTTTATCGACATTGCCACCCACTTCATCTCTTTCCCACTTAGCATCAACCCAATCAACCCAAACTCTCCAATCTTACATAGACACACGCAAAACATCTCCTGAGGAATCCCCTCGTTCTAGATATATCGCTTCGATTCGAGTTCGGCGGCGTCAGCTTAGATCTCGGAAGTACTGGAAATCCAAAAAGCTGCTTCGTAAAGCAGTATCCGCCGCTATTCAGCGTGATGGAGAAGACCATCGTACAAACGTCATAGTAAAAATAGCTGAAGAAAATATAGTTGGTCTGCTCGACAGTGGAGCTTCTGTGAGCATATTGGGAAAACACTCTCTAGATTTTCTGCGTAAGAATAATCTTAGTTACAACCAGAGTCATTCTTATGTTCGTACAGCGGATGGCTCACGGAATTCTATCATTGGTCACATAAAGTTGCCCGTCCATTATGCTGAGAAAAGAGAAACCATCCATTTTCACTTAGTGCCTAGCTTACAACAGGAACTTTATTTAGGAATTGCTTTTTGGGATGCTTTTGGCATTACCCCTGCTGTAATAGATTCCCTGGATATTGATAAAACCACGAAGATCCATCCCCCGCAACACCCCCTCACGCTAGAGCAAAATGCCCAACTGGAAGACCTCAAACATCAATTTCCATCCTTTTCGAAGCATGGCCTCGGCCGTACAAAGCTGTTGGACCACCGGTATCCCCAGCGGTTCAAAAGCTGTTATATGAGGAACTGGACCGGATGTTAGCCATGGACGTTATCGAAGAGAGTCAGAGCTCCTGGAGCTCTCCAGTGGTTCTCCTAAAAAAATCTAATGGGAAGGTGCGACTATGTTTAGATTCTCGCAAGGTAAATTCTGTTAAAAGAAAGATGCTTATCCATTACCATTGATAGATGGACTCTTAGGTCGGCTCCGGGAAACGAGATATATCTCAAGCTTAGATCTGAAAGACGCATTCGGGCACTCGCAGAATCCGCTCATGATAAGACTGAATTCACAGTTCCTGGAAGGCCGCTATATCAATTTAAAGTCATGCCGTTTGGTCTGTGCAATGCCCCACAAACTATGTGTCGTCTTATGGACCGGGTAGTGCCTCATCAATACCACGATCGAGTATTCGTCTACTTAGATGACTTACTCATTACTTCCACTACGTTCGACGAACATTTGGACTTACTGAGGGAGGTCGCTTCCCTGCTTCGCCAGGCAGGACTTACCATAAACGTTGAGAAGAGTAAGTTCTTTCTTCGAGAAATTAAATACCTTGGCTATGTGGTAGGTGAAGGAGGTCTGAGGGTCGATCCTGAAAAAGTGTCTGCGATTGTAAATTTTCCTAGTCCATCAACAGACTGGCAAACACGCAGACTACTTGGTATGGCTGGATGGTACGATTTATCCCAAACTTTTCGAGCATCGCTGCTCCGATCACAGAGCTTCTGAAGAAGGGCGCGAAGTTTCAGTGGACTCCGGAGGGTCAAGAAGCCTTTAAACAACTGAAAGAACACTTATGTTCGGCCTCACTGCTACCTAATCCAGATTATACGAAGCCCTTCTATATAAGATGCGATGCCAGCACTATGGGAGTTGGCAGTGTCTTATTTCAAATGTCGGAGGATGATTCCGAAAGGCCAATTGCATTTATGTCCCAAAAGTTGAATCCAGCCCAGAGAAATTATATTATCACGGAACTAGAATGCTTCGCTGCGGTATTGAGCGTAAAGAAGTTTAGAGCATACATCGAAGGCTTCCACTTTACAATCATCACCGACCACCAGAGTTTGAAATGGTTAATGACTCATAAAGAACTTACGGGGCGACTTGCACGAAGGAGCTTAAAACTATAGTCGTTCGATTTCGTGATGGAGCACGTAAAAGGAAGTCAAAATGTAGTGCCGGATGCATTATCTCGAATGTATCTTGATTCATCAGAGGCGACTATCTCTGACCTGAGCAAGCTAGATTACCTGGTAGACCTAAAATCAATACATTTCTCTGACCCTACTTACGTGGGTTGGAAAGACAAAATCTCTGCTACACCAGCTCAGTATCCTAACCTGCAAGTCACTGAACTGCACATTTTCATTCGTATTGAGGGCGGTGGTGATAACGATCTAGCCAATATCCCCAGTTGGAAACTCTGGATTCCTCAAGGGCTGACCAAAGATTTAATTAGAACACGAGAGCTCTACTGCAGCTCATGGCGGAATCCATAAAACCCTCGACAGACTGCGAAGATACTATTTCTGGCCAGGCATGCGGAAACAAGTCCGCCTATATCTTACAATGCGATGTCTGCAAATAAACCAAAGCTCCAAATTGCAGGCTAAGGCCCAAAATGGGAGACCAGATTGAGGTAGAAAGGCCATGGCAGAGATTGCATATTGACTATATTGGACCCCTTCCAAGAAGTAAACGCGGGAATACCACCATCCTAGTCGTCGTCGACCAGTTTACCAAATTTGTACTACTAAAAGCTTTTCCCCAAGCTAAAACTAAACAACTCATAGAATATCTGGAGGAAAATATATTTCACTATATTTTGCTCGCATGATAGAACGTTTCGACATTCGCCACAGAGAGTTAATCGCTCCATCGTAGCAGCAATTGGGTCGTATGTGCAAGAAGAACATACCAACTGGGATTCCCAGCTAAGTGATGTAGCTTGTGCTTTGCGTAACGCAACGCATCAGTCAACCAAATTTTCCCCTTATTTCCTACTTTACGGATATCACATGATCTTACATGGAAGTACATACGATGTTCTCCGCCAAATTGATGGCTTGGCAGAAGGTAACTTCGAAGTATTACCTAGTAACTACAGACTTCCACTAGTACACGAGCGAGTGAAAGACCATCTCCCGGAAGCATACCAGAGAAACGCTCACACCTATAACCTTCGAGCGCGGCAGATCACGTTCAAACCAGGACAAACTGTATATGTCCGGAACTTCGTACAGAGCAAAGCCGCAGACAAGTTCGCGGCCAACAAGTTCATCAAGGCTCGCATACGGAAAAAGAATGGTAACGTGAACTATGAAGTTGAAAATATGGATGGAAAGTTTATTGGCGTGTATCACGCAAGCAACATTCGCCAGAAAAATTCTCAATTCTAAATAATTCTATAAAGTACATATCGGTGTTCACCTCGCAAAAGAGAGGGGTAATATATATAGAGTAACTAGACCATAACCTCGCCCGTAACCTTTTCGAATCCATACCCTGTATTTGGTCCGAAGCCCTATACGAATTCGGCTGGCTGCTCCGTTTACTTCTAAGCATGGAGAGCAAATATACTCAACCTTAATATCAAAGTCTTTCTCTATACAGAACGGTCACGGACGAGAAATTACGACCATGTGGAAGCCAATGGAACTCCCACCAACAACCGGGCTATTATTGGTGATTGGCCTGATGACAACTGCTCCTATTGCCTGCGGAATAATCGTCTATGACTGTGGTTATGAGAGAGTGAATCTCACCGTCATTTCACTGGTATCCGTCGGTCCATGCATATTTAACAATAAGGAAGTGGTCAAGGAGGAAGCGGATATACAGCTTTTGCAAACGAGCGATACTACCACGCTACACATCTTTCAATGCGAAATTAACATCATACATGTAACAAATTGACAGTTAAAACAGAATTCACTATCTTTAACAATACCTTGTGTGTGGTAACGGAACTTGTTTTAAAACTCAGCGACTGATTAATAGAAATATTCTTTAATTCTATGATAAACTTCACCGCTATCAATACTAACAAACTTATCTTTAGTGCTTATTCACTATATTCATTTATATTATATTAATAATTACTAACTACCTAACCTTACAAAATTTCATCCCAGTATGGTGGCGTGGTTGCTCTGCAAACCGTTATCTGGCCTCCTCTGCTTAATATAGCTTCGTGCTCGCATGTGTTCCGGCTTCCAGTGTTTTCTTCTGCGCTTCTCCTTATGCTATAACGATCCAAATGCTTTTTCCTTTTTTTTATTTTTTTTATCTTCGTTCATCCACAAGGCTCTAGAGGCTTCTCAAAATTACTCCGCCGGCCTTATTTGAACTACCCTTTTCTTCCGTGCTTTCTTCTCTCTTCTTGGTGCCCTTCTAATAGAACTATAATAATAGAAAGTATGGGCTAATACTCCGTACCACTCATCCTCATTCTCGTTCCCTTACCTAACTTTTCTTCGGCATCTCTCTTGGGTTATGCTCGTGCGTGTCTTGGTTTTTTCGTTCACTTTAGCCAGTCTCTGTTATCCTACTCCAGCTTGGTGCCCTTCTGTTGGAATTATAATAGAATATTAACCTATCGCTACAACAGCGTCTTTCTTCTGCCCGCAAGGATTACCTGTCTTTTTCTCGGCAACCTGCTTAATTTTGCACGCCGGAGACTTCCCGTCAGCAATCACTTCAGCGCTGGCTTACTTTTTGTGCCTTCACCATTATTCCATTAAATCCATTTATATTTATTTCTTTTTTTTTGTTTAATTTTTTTATTTTTTCGGTTTTTTTTTTTATTTTATTTATTTTTTTATTTATTTTTTTTTATTTTTTTTTTATATTTTTTTATTTTTTTGTTTTAATTTATCACACCAGCGTCAAGCTTCAGAGTACTACACACAAAAATTAGAAGTGATTGTCGTACTTCTAACGCACTGAACGTCTGAGCCTCGTGTCGCTGCCGGAAGTTTTTCTATCCTGCTCCTCCTCAATCTTCGAATCACACCATGCAGTCGGTTTCGAAAGTGCTAGTTACTAAAGCCTCTCACACACTGGGATGCATCCAGACCACCATTTACAATCCTTAACTGCTATCTCACCACTCACATTTCAACTTCAACCTATTGTTTATTTATTCTATATCACCATAAGATTACAATCCATTAACAATCTCATTCAATGTTTGATTACTACTAACTTACAAATAACAATTCTTATTTTCGAATACCACACTCAGGTGGGGCAACCCTAACTAACCGCAGTTCTGCCACCTTGGAGATACTTAAATCAGTTCCATTTCCACCCGCTACTGATTGACTTGACAATTCACGATGACATTTCGCATTATTGACGTTTGTCACCTCGTCCCGGATAAGTTTTCATTAAGTATGTCGCACTAATATTATTAAAAATCAAATATCCCCGAAAAGAAATCTATTCACCCAATGACCGAAGATAGTTCGTTAGAGTTGACCGCTGTTCTGCCGATTTAATGTAATTTGTGCAACGAATCTACAGTTTGACGGTTAATTTCTTAATTTCTTGACATCAATCATAAAGAGAAATGTTGCAAAGTTTTTCGGTTAGAAAATCTAAAAAGGACCAGCCAAAGGATTATTTTCTGGTTTGGCTTAATGGCCAAGGTATTTCATAGTTTGTACTATTAATTTTTGTTAATTAAAATTGAAAAATCATTTTAAAAGAGGCGTGAATTTAATTTTCAAGAGCTGGGAAACTGCTGTAAATAATGTTCATCCATAGAGAAGTTGCAACTATTTAATATTGATTTGAAGAGCCTTCTGAAGCAAAGTCTTCAAGTTTACAGAGCTCTAGAAATTAAAGGTGTCATTAAAAAACCACGATGTATATAAGAAGTTCTTCTTTTGACACAGAAACTATTGCAATTATCAAATTGGCGAGTAGATTTGAGTCGAATCGATGAACAATTTTCTACCTGTACAGTAAATTCAGTAACAAAACTCATCGAGAATGAAACAAGATCTGAGAATAATCGTATTAAAGCTAATAAAATGGAAATCGATAATAATAAAAACGATATGGAGAAAAATTCGTGCGTAATGCAAATCATTATTGATACTAGTGATCATGCAATTCCTTTTTTTGATTACTTTCCAAATCAGAAGGATGATGTAGATATTATGGAGGAAAATGAAGAAGATTTACGTTTTGATAAAAGTAAACAATATGAAATCACTGAAAGCGATAAAAATAAACAAGTGTCGAGTACAATTGATGACTCTAGCTGTATCTTAAAATCCTTGAGTCCAAGTGATTCTGGAACTTTGTCAGACATCGGAAGTGTAACAGATAAAGATATATTAGCAATAGTTGAATCTCTAATAGAGCAAGAAAATCTTTCAAAATTATCATTTTCTTCATCCACATCAACAGATTACGAAAAAGAATCAATTTCAAACGAACAAAAACAAGATGAATATTATGAAAATTTTCTCAACAATGTACAAGAAGAACCTAATTAGCTATTGGGGAACGGCGTAGACCATTACAATCCCCCTTTACCTCGTTATAATTTCATTGTCTCTATGAAACTATCAATGATCCGGATGCATTAACTCTACAGGACATGTTTCACTCTTGCGTCGTGGACGTTTACGTTCTATCTTCATACCCTTTTGTGGCCGATTATACCACCGTTTCCATATTTTCATTTGAAGCAGCCTTTAGCAAGGAACAGTAAGCTGTTCAATTACCGTAGTTGCACGACCCTTATACCCTTCCCATGAATTAGTGAGTACATATAGTACTGGACCTATCATTCTTCTAAATCTGGCAACTTCATTTAACCCACCGCCAATGGGGAACAAACATTTGTTGGTCCGCTAGACACCTGAGTTCCTAAGAGGTGCCTAACGCCTCCGATCGGGCCCCACGTGCCCATCAGCTCATTCTTCTTTCGCTTTACATCCCACATCTCCAGTCATAATACCGCCCCCGAATACACCATGTTAATGTTTTTAACTCCACACGATATCTTGTCCCTCCTTTTTTTTATTTATCTTTTTTTTTTCTCTTTTACATATCCTATTTCTGAGTAATTGTAATCCAGCCTTTCCCGTGCTCCGGTTGGCTGTCAGTATGTCGGTCACGTTTTCTATGAGTCATTTGCTCGTAACTACTTTTCGGAGAAAGTACCGTACCACTCTTACGAATAATAATAATTAGATCCTCTTACACTGATCTACCCTGCTTCAAGTCATGCACATGCCACCATCCCAGATCTGAACCCTTTATATCACTCAGCCTATAAACTAGATCCGACCTTTTGTCGCTCACCACGCCTTTGACAAATTTAGGTGCTAACTTTGCGGCGAATTCTTTACTAGCGTCCGATAAAACAAAATTCCGTTTGAAGACTACGTCGCCCACGTTGAACGCCTTAAAACACGTTCTTTCATCAAAATACTTTTTGTTACGACGATAAGCCCTTTCAATGCGCACATAGATATCGCCATAAATACTCAGTAGACCTTCTAGATGTCTATTTCGCACATCCATCGCATTAGCCTTATTAATTTCAATGCCTAGTCTATGGTCAGACCCAAAGCCTAAATATTCCCTTCCGAAGTTGAGATAAAACGGGCTAAAACCCATGACCTCATTGACGGCCGTTCTCAATGCTATGCCGATTTTTGCGATATGCTGATCCCATAGCCTGTGGTTGTCGGCTATGTATGATCTTAAAGCCGCACCAATAACCCTATTCGAGCGCTTGGTGAAATTACTCTGGGGATGGTATCTGCAATTCAACCAAAACTTGGGCACGTCATACTCTTCTAGCAATTTCCTAAATTGATAACAGTCGAATTGTTTACCGTTATCCGATATAATTATCTCGGGGACACCGAATTCTAGGAAAATTTTTTCTTCCAAGATCTGAGTAACCTTCTTGGCCGTAGCAACGCGTAAGGGAAAGATACTTACATACTTCGTAAACCCGTCACATATGACCGGTAGATATGTGTTCCCTTTGGTTGACCTCGGGAATGGGCCCATAAGATCTAAAGCAATAACTTGCCAAGGTCGTACAGCACTACGGAATTTTCCCATTGGACCATAAGTTTTGTGATTTGGAGTCTTGGCGGCTAAGCAGACCTCACAAACCTTAACATGTTTCTCTACATCCCTTGATACTTCAGTCCAATAATACCGTGACAGAACCCTTTGCTTGGTTTTGTATATGCCTAAGTGTCCTGATCGTGGTGCATCGTGACACTCCTTTAATACCGACCTTCGAGACGATTCCGGAACGACTCTTTTCCACCGACTCTCGACAAACTCATTCTCTTTAATGCCCTTTATGAACAGCTCGCAGTCAGCAATCTTCCACCTCTTCATTCTTTCAGGCCTATCTCTGACAAGCTGGATCATCTCCTTGTACCATTTATCGCTTTCTGCTGGCACACATTCCAACAAGCTAACCTCGGTATTCTTGATAGCGCATCGGGAACCACATTTTCCTTACCTTTCACATACTGGACTTCAAATTCATATGATTGCAACTTCATTACCCATCTCGCTAAACTTCCTGATAGGTCTTGTTGTCGGAACATCCAAGTTAGGGCGGAATGATCCGTTACTACGTAGAATTTGTAACCCTCTATATACCCGCGAAATTTCTCCACCGCAAACACTATGCTCAGGCACTCCTTCTCGGTGGTTGTGTAATTGATCTCCGCGCCTCTCAACTTACGGCTTGCATAAGCAATTGGCCGCTCTTCACCAGCCTTCGTTTTTTGTACCAAAACCGCCCCCGATAGCGTGGTTAGATGCGTCACATTGTACAAAGAATGGTTTGCTGAACTCAGGATTAGTTAGTACAGGAGATTCAACCAGCTTGGAATTTAAGTTTATGAATGCTTCCTCAGCTTCCGATGTCCACGTTAGAATTCTTCGCTTCTGCGTCCCTTTTGTAAGATCGTGCAAGGGTGCCACAATTGCAGCAAAATTCGGTACGAAACGCCTATACCACGACGCTAGACCAATGAATCGTTTCATTTCTGTGAAATTCTTCGGCTTAGGAAAATTTAGCATTACTTCCACCTTGGCTGGGTCTGTTCTCAATCCTTGTCCATCAACTACAAAACCCAAATACTTTAAAGAGCTTCGCGCAAACTAGCACTTCTCAAAATTTACGGACAACCTCGCTTGTTTCAATCTGCTCGCCAGCCAATCCAATACCTCCACATGTTCCTCAAAAGTCTCTGTTGCCACAATAATATCATCCAAGTATGGAAACACAGCATCAGAATAGCCCAAAAATCTATCCATCAACTGTTGCAAGCTTGCTGCACTATTACACAAGCCAAAAGGCATCACCTTGAACTAGTACTGACCTACTCCAGGAATGCAGAAAGCAGTCTTTTCTTGGACTTTTCGGTCAGGGATATCTGCCAAAAGGCATCCTTTAGATCAATTGTCGTGAGATAGCGTGTTCTGTTTAGTCGGGCCAAAACTCCATGTATGCGAGGTAAAGGATATGCTGAACGCTTCGTGACCTTGTTGAGCTTGCGACTGTCAATGCACAATCTATCGGCTCCATTTGCCTTCTTGACCAGTACCACAGGTGAACACCATGGACTGAACGACGGTTCTATCACCTCCAGATTCAACATACGTTTTATTTCTCTAACGTACCTTTCTTGTACGGCTGGAGAGACTTGGTAGCCCCTATGCACAATGGGCTCCGCATTTCCCGTGTCTATATGGTGTTTCAACAATTGCGTTCTTCCCAACTTCCCGTTGCTTAAATTTTTAAATCGATTGCTGCAAGAGTTCAGTTTCAGCACTTGCTCTTCAGATAAGGTGTTCGCACACTTCAGCCCATAATCTTCAGCCACCATTATTTCGCTAATTTCCCATCTGCCAAGACGGTTCTGTACCGATACCTGGAAGGTTTTCCAAAAATCGACCCCCAAAATGATACCTTTTTTCTATAGTTGACACAGCCATGATCCTTAAAATCTTCACCATGCCTTTGAATTTCACTGGAGTGTAAAATACCCTTGCCACGTCATGTCGAGTAGCATCAGCTGTATACACTGGACTGCATTTTTCTCTGACCGCCTTCAAATTAAGATCCTCTAAAATTTTATCCCCTTCTTTCCTACTATGCTAATCGATGCACCACTATCTAACAGGGCCTCTACTTCAGCACCCATAATACTTATTAAAATATGTGGACGTTCATCCTCAAGTTCCATTATGACATTACTATTATCGGTTACTCTGTTGTGTAAGGACGGCTTCCTTCCGAAACTGGCCACGTCCTCAATCTGCCAGTTTCGTTGGAGTTTCCCGCTCTCAGGGTACTGGTTGAGGGCTGATTTGAGCTTGACTCTAGCTCATCTACTTGTCGGCCACCCCGCATGTTTGCATTCCTTGGCTGAAACTCACTTTTCTGATTACCTCCTTGCCAGGGATGTTTATTATTAGGTCCAAAATTGGTGTAATTTCCGGATCTGCCGGAAAAGCGATTCCCTTCGTTGTTAAAATTCGTGTTATTCTGCCCAAATATGTTGCCCACCGGCTGCTGGAGACCATCTCGAGGCTGTAGATTGCGACCTCTAAAATTGTTGTTGTGATTGACATGATTAAACCTCGGATTTCTATTAGCTCCTTCATAATTGCGTGATTTAAAATTATCTCGAACGTGATAATTAGTGTCCACTCGTCTAGGTAGAGCACAATTTATGTTCCCTTCTACCAGCGCTTTCCCTTCTTCAATTTTTCTACACGCTCTTTCGAGTTCCTCAACAGTTTTAAATTCTATGAGAGCTAAGGCTCGAACATACGTTGGTAAAAGATTCCGCCGGATGGTTCTCACTCGTTCTTCTTCGGTAGGTGGGTGTGGCAAACGCATAAATAGGTCTTCGACTATAGACACGTACTGAACAATACTTTCGTTCTGCAATTGCTTCCTTTCTTTGATGTGCCTCAGTAATTTCTCCACGCTATTTAGTGGTTCAAATTCTTCAAGAAATTTTTTTATAAATATTTTGTAGTTTGTAAGTTGATCGCACTTCCTGCGATACCATCTTAACACGGAGCACTCCAAAACATCCGCTAAGGACCTTAAAACTTCTACGTCGGATACCCTCCTGGTTCTAGCAAAGTCGGCGACACGCTGTAGAAACTCGGAAGCCGATTCTTTAGGACTGCCCCCGGAAAACTTAATTGGCCACTTGTACAGCTCCGGACTTGCTTGGCTATTTCTACGTGTAGCGGTCGGTACTAGCAATGATGCACTCATCCCTTCTTCGTTATCAACAAGGCTTAACGCGTTTATCCGAGTGGCGAAATTCGATTTATCTAAGCACGCACGTGCTTCCATACCTCCTTCAATGCTGTCATTTTCCTGCTGGTTTACTTCAGCTTCTCCACTGGCAATCGACTCATTAAAATTGACGCTACTCCTTGCTTTCTTGTTTTTTAGGCTCTCTCCTTTCCAGAGTTCATACTCTGCACTCTCGATCTTCTCTTTTAGAATCGAGATACTGGACAACAAAATATCCCGCGTAGCCTAAGCTTCTTCATCCTCTGCCACATTCAACCTCTTTACGCGAAACTCCAAATATTGCACCCTTACTGCCAGTCTTTCGAGCATCAGGCTATCACTAGTCTCAGCCTCTGTGCTCAGCACAGCAAACCAATTATATGCTTCACTTAGATCTTCCTCGCGAGGTAAGTAGGGCTTAATCTGCAGCACCTCTACGCCCTCCTTGGATTCCTCGATCAACTGTTTGCGCCACCAATCTACCCTTCCCTTCCTTGTGTAATCGATTGGTAGAACCCCTCTACATTGCATCTCGTACGCAATTTCGCGGTCTGCAAAAAATTTAGCGATTTCTTCAAACGACATCTTCAAGCGTCACTTGTTTTAGGTAGTGAGGAATTATTTCAGCCCAGTAAGTATATCACCAAATAGTTGGTCAATTAATTAGCTGGACCACCCTGTTTGCTCCGAAGTGTTTTGAAACTTCTCTGCTACATACATGAATAACTTAAAATCCAGATCTCTGGGAATGCGACTTAAACAGATTCTTGTACTTATTCAACTTCCTGTTGTGACGACGACATTTTGTATCTCGGGCACAAATTGGAACAGGTCGGCACTGACACCAACTTAACCGAACTGACACGACGCTGCCATTTTATATTTTCCTTATTATGTAAATCTCAAGTAATTAAATGTCTTTTCTGAAAAACGAAGTGGACCTATTTGTGTTTTGGAACCTTGGTACTTCTGTTATTTTAACATTCGAATTTATTACGTATTTGAAGCAATTTGGTATCTTTGGATTACGTCGAGAGAAACAATGCCTTGGATCTTTCGGTACGAGCAAAAAAAAATTATCTACCAACAATCGTGTCACAAAGTCACTAGCGGTTGCTTGGTACTATAGCGTATACCTGTCCTTAGTTAACCCGGACCCTATATCCTCTGAAGGCATAAAATTAAGCTTAATTCTAGATTTCCGGTAACGCTTAGCTGTGCCCTCTACGTCTATGATTTTCTATGGCACCGTCTATCGAATATCACAACACTGAGGTCAGTTCAGAAACCCCTTAACTTAACTAATTTAAGTAATTCATTTCAAATTACCCTGCCTTACGCAGTCAGAAACGCTCAAGGAAAACGAGCACGGCAAAAACTTCAACTATATTATTGTACACTTCTCATTAATTCCCATAGAATAGTTCACTTCAAGCCAGCAATTACCGGTGGTTACTTCCAGAGGGAACGTATTTATACCCGGTTTAGATACAACGTAAACAAGATGCTAAAGACACTAAGACGACACCTGTTATATTGCTGTGTGTCCTTTGCGCTGGACAGTCTTTAGCTAAATTACAGAAATGTTGTACCAAGCGGCCGAAAACAATCCAGAACACATAATATACTAGCTTACGAGGTTCACTATAACATAATCCTTGTTCCTTCTGATATTTTGAACGACTAATTATTTCTTACGGTGTTTTTAATTTGAAAAATCGAACGCAACATTGCTTAAGAACAAAACCGCTGTCAGAGGAAAAATGGAGTCGCATTAATATGGCGGCCGTCTATATTCTTGTAAATATTAAAATTAAGAAAATGACAAAATTGAGAAGTATTTAGATGAAGTGATTTAGAGGTTCCATTAATTCTATAAGAAAAAGCGCAGGATAAATATTACGGTGTTTTTAATTTGAATTTAAAAATAAAATAAAATATAAGGTGTGCGTAATTCTGAAATTAAATCTCACGCTCCTCCACTGAAGAATACAACACGCTTAATCGTTCGTAATTCGAGGCATGGTATACAATTTTACCTTTAACGACAAGCTGGTATTATCTTGTTCACCTCACTAAACAACTAAAACCTTAGTGTGAATCCTACCACGAAGGCGAGAGCAAATAGCTGAATTATATTTCCTTCGAAAGAAAAGATTATTCAACGCCCTTCTAAATTATTTCAATCCCTTTTCAGTTCGCTAATCAACTTATTCAAATTCACTTGCCTTTTAGCGCGAATCAAATAAACGCAACAATCGCTAATTTTGAGAAGCCTCTTACAGATCCTCTTGCAAAAGAAGATCACCTCACGGCCCTACGCCTACAATCAGCAAAAAAAAAATTACGTCAATCGCCCGAAAATTCTTTTTAGTGAATATTCTCCGAGGTTACAGTTTAACTGTGGTAAGTGTAATTGTAATTGTATTGCAACTCAAGATTTATTTATTTAACTTGCAATTCTAATCTGGTTGTTTCCTCCTGTACATCCGGACTTTATGTACCAACTATAGATATAAGTTAGAAACGTTTACGCTAGGAACATTTCCAACGCAAGCTCATGCAAAAATATAAAAGAACAAAACAAACATTTGAAAATCTTAAACATCACGTTGCCACTGCGATAAATCTAACGGATACTTAACTTCTTCGCAACTTCAATCCACATCTCTAAACTTCCATTCACACATCCGAGGTTTCACAACGAAAATTCCGATTTAAGTCTCTCCAATGTGACAAAGCCAGTACACACTTACGCTTCATCTAAAACTACCGCTAATTTCAATTACCAAATCTTAAACCAAGCCGTAATTAACACACACATATCCCGGTTGAGCCCCCATTTTTGTAACAAATTGACAGTTAAAACATAATTCACTATCTTTGACAATACCTTGTGTGTGGTAACGGAACTTGTTTTAAAACTCAGCGACTGATTAGTAGCAATATTCTTTAATTCTATGATAAACTTCACCGCTATCAATACTAACAAACTTATCTTTAGTGCTTATTCACTATAATCATTTATATTATATTAATAATTACTAACTACCTAACCTTACAAAATTTCATCCCAGTATGGTGGCGTGGTTGCTCTGCAAACCGTTATCTGGCCTCCTCTGCTTAATATAGCTTCGTGCTCGCATGTGTTCCGGCTTCCAGTGTTTTCTTCTGCGCTTCTCCTTATGCTATAACGATCCAAATGCTTTTTCCTTTTTTTTTTTTATTTATCTTCGTTCATCCACAAGGCTCTAGAGGCTTCTCAAAATTACTCCGCCGGCCTTATTTGAACTCCCCTTTTCTTCCGTGCTTTCTTCTCTCTTCTTGGTGCCCTTCTAATAGAAATATAATAATAGAAAATATGGGCTAATACTTCGTACCACTCATCCTCCTTCTCGTTCCCTTACCTAACTTTTCTTCGGCATCTCTCTTGGGTTATGCTCGTGCGTGTCTTGGTTTTTTCGTTCAGTTTAGCCAGTCTCTGTTATCCTACTCCAGCTTGGTGCCCTTCTGTTGGAATTATAATAGAATATTAACCTATCGCTACAACAGCGTCTTTCTTCTGCCCGCAAGGATTACCTGTCTTTTCTCGGCAACCTGCTTAATTTTGCACGCCGGAGACTTCCCGTCAGCAATCACTTCAGCGCTGGCTTACTTTTTTTGCCTTCACCATTATTCCATTAAATCCATTTATATTTATTTCTTTTTTTTATTTTTTTTTTATATTTTTTTATTTTTTTGTTTTAATTTATCACACCAGCGTTAAGCTTCATAGTACTACACACAAAAATTAGAAGTGATCGTCGTACTTCTAACGCACTGAACGTCTGAGCCTCGTGTCGCTGCCGGAAGTTTTTCTATCCTGCTCCTCCTCAATCTTCGAATCACACCATGCAGTTGGTTTCGAAAGTGCTAGTTACTAAAGCCTCTCACAACACTGGGATGCATCCAGACCACCATTTACAATCCTTAACTGCTATCTCACCACTCACATTTCAACTTCAACCTATTGTTTATTTATTCTATATCACCATAAGATTACAATCCATTAACAATCTCATTCAATGTTTGATTACTACTAACTTACAAATAACAATTCTTATTTTCGAATACCACACTCAGGTGGGGCAACCCTAACTAACCGCAGTTCTGCCACCTTGGAGATACTTAAATCAGTTCCATTTCCACCCGCTACTGATTGACTTGACAATTCACGATGACATTTCGCATTATTGACGTTTGTCACCTCGTCCCCGGATAAGTTTTCATTAAGTATGTCGCACTAATATTATTAAACATCAAATATCCCCGAAAAGAAATCTATTCACCCAATGACAGAAGGTAGTTCGTTAGAGTTGACCGCTGTTCTGCCGATTTAATGTAATTTGTGCAACGAATCTACAGTTTGACGGTTAAATTCTTAATTTCTTGACATCAATCATAAAGAGAAATGTTGCAAAGTGTTTCGGTTAGAAAATCTAAAAAGGACCAGCCAAAAGATTATTTTCTGGTTTGACTTAATGGCCAAGGTATTTCATAGTTTGTACTATTAATTTTTGTTAATTAAAATTGAAAAATCATTTTCAAAGAGGCGTGAATTCAATTTTCAAGTGCTTGGAAACTGCTGTAAATAATTTTCATCCATAGAGAAGTTGCAACTATTTAATATTGATTTGAAGAGCCTTCTGAAGCAAAGTCTTCAAGTTTACAGAGCTCTAGAAATTAAAAGGTGTCATTAAAAAACCACGATGTATATAAGAAGTTCTTCTTTTGACACAGAAACTATTGCAATTATCAAATTGGCGAGTAGATTTGAGTCGAATCGATGAACAATTTTCTACCTGTACAGTAAATTCAGTAACAAAGCTCATCGAGAATGAAACAAGATCTGAGAATAATCGTAGTAAAGCTAATAAAATGGAAATCGATAATAATAAAAACGATATGGAGAAAAATTCGTGCGTAATGCAAATCATTATTGATACTAGTGATCATGCAATTCCTTTTTTTGATTACTTTCCAAATCAGAAGGATGATGTAGATATTATGGAGGAAAATGAAGAAGATTTACGTTTTGATAAAAGTAAACAATATGAAATTGCTGAAAGCGATAAAAATAAACAAGTGTCGAGTACAATTGATGACACTAGCTGTATCTTAAAATCCTTGAGTCCAAGTGATTCTGGAACTTTTGTCAGACATCGGAAGTGTAACAGATAAAGATATATTAGCAATAGTTGAATATCTGATAGAGCAAGAAAATCTTTGAAAATTATCATTTCTTCATCCACATCAACAGATTACGAAAAAGAATCAATTTCAAACGAACAAAAACAAGATGAATATTATGAAAATTTTCTCAACAATGTACAAGAAGAACCTAATTAGCTATTGGGGAACGGCGTAGACCCGTTACATACAGTCAGTGTACAAATACGGTATGTTCAGCCATCTCTCTCTAGTACCTGGATGATTGAGTACATATATCATGGATATAAGTAAAGAGAACTGCATGAACATTCATAGGTATAACAACCTTAAATTACAAAACGGCAGAACAATTGCTGATATTAAGACGAATGCTTCAACCTCAATGACCGAAGTCGTTGGCGGGTCAATCGACCAAAACGGAAATTGCAACGGAGTTCCGTATACGTCAGGAGCAAATTCCTGGGATAATGTTGTGGTTATGCGATGGAAGTAACCATTATGGACTACCAAAGCTCGGTCCGCATTGATGACAACATGGTTATTCTACGAAATAACGTGCTATGTCCCTACCTGGCTGGTAAATGTACGGATCCAGAATACGGTATGAGTTTTTGGGATCTCATCTCTGACAATTCTTGCGATAGTCAAAAGTACGACGTATTATGGCAAGGAATGGCTACGAAGATTAGGACCTCGAACAAATCCATTAGCAACACCATATACACCGTGACGTCCGGAGAAATAATCTTTGCACTCGAAGTAAAAAAGCAAGCATCCGTTTGTCGTTTTCCCGGTTTTCAAACTGAGCATCCCAGGCTGATCATTGTACCTAAGGCACCTGGTACGGGACCAATCCGACAATTCACCAAATTAAAGAACCATCTCAACTTCAACCATCAAACACCGCTGACTGGTCATACGAAGACCCAGGAGGACTTATTCAGGCAGGAATTTACCACCGCAAGTCTCTGGAAAACCTTCGCCACCAGATCATGTATCCGTCCGAGAGGCTAGCCATTACTAACATACTCACGCAACGTGTAGTGGGTCAAGATGTTCACCACCAAGATATTAACGCTGTCAACGTGTTATCTCCAAAGACAATGGAGGACCTAGTCACAACGGTACGGACAAAGATATGGGGCGCTTTCAATTTTTTGGGAAGTGTCTGCTCCTCCTTGCTTGGAATTTACGTGTGTCTGAAGGCAGTCAAGTTTGTCATCGATACCTTCATCAATGCCACGGTGCTCGGAGCGATTTACGGGAGGAGTTGGAATTTATCAGCAGCTGTGTGGAACACCATGACAAACCATATGCTACATCAACAACATCACCAGCAAGCTACTGCATATCCGGACTCCGTCACTACCCATCTACCCCATGATCGTCTCGCCAGTGCCTTAACGGAAGAAGAAGCGCAGACAACATCACCACCTGCAGCTTCAAAAGACACCATAGATGAAATAATCACGCTTAAGGACCGAGTAGCTCGTCTGTACCCCAACCCCAGCCTTAGAAGAACATCAATCTCTCAGTAAGACACTTCTACCGTGGTTAAGGTCATACTAATCAGCAACCAGATCGACTGAAATTTCCCGATAAGTAAAAAGTTAAATACTTTCTTACCATACCTTTGATGCATTTGTGTTTACTTTGTCTCTTGAATAAAAATTCAGTAATAGCTTACTAAGATTTTCTAGCAAAAACCTATCTTCTTATATCTTACAAGGTATCAATATCATCTTTCGTAAGACATATGCCCGGCTAGCTCAGTCGGTAAAGCATAAGACTCTTTGATCTCAGGGTGTGGGGCGTCCCCGCGTTGGGCCTTATTTATAGGATTAGACTACAGCCGTAGTCTTCTCGCGGCCTCGGAGAATTCCTCTTTGAAATGGGAACTTCCGAACCTGACCTGTAACGGCTATAATTTTTTTTTTGTTGCAAGTAAAGAATATCTCTCCTTGGGTTACGAGAGCTTATTCTCTCAGCATTGGGCAGCTCATTTCTTTTTTAAATTCAGACTGGTTAAACGTCCAATGAATTTCTTCTTTTTGCTGAAAATGAATATCGGAAGGAAAAATTTTATTTCTTCTTTGCAAGAAAAAGGCAATAAATTGAGTCCAAGCGGAAATTAAGCTCGAGACACTCAATATAATAAATCGCACGCTTAACGTTTTTTTTAAACAAAAAACTAGAAATGTAATTGGAGCATTTCCGATCACCACAATAATGGCAATAATGGTGCTGACCGATAAGGTGCAATGCAATCCCTCGTATCGTTTTTTCGGTATGTGGCGATCGAAACCCCACATTGTAAAGCAAATCGATGGAAGAAAGATCTTCCGCGGGAGCTCGCTCAGTTTTGTGTTTTGCTTTTCGTTCGTCTTGTGCGCCCTTACAGAATTTGAAAAAAAAAATCAAATCAGAAGTAGAAGTGACTATAATATTTCTTTAAATAAAGACCGGGCATCGAGCAATTGTGCGTGCATGCCGGAAATATTGAAACGTTTATACGAGAAGTTTGAATTTTTTGTTCTCTATAAATTTGTTTGTGGATGTGACTCGATAGTTACTGAGTGACGGCATAAGCTCCTTTTTCTGCCCTCAAAGAAGGGAATTTTGGATAAATCTAAGGTGAGGTGTGATTACTTGCTCATTTCCGGGAAAAATTTAGTTAGTGAGGTTTCTTCTTTCTGTTGGCTTCGAGTACAGATATCAGGTGACAGTCTTTGGCCTGCACGGTGTGGATCAGTGCCGGAGGGAAAGGACAAAGTAACAAACAAAAAAAAAAGGTACAGAAATCGGCCAGTGAAGTTTGCGCAGCATCGATTGGGCGGAACCTGGCGCCTTCTAGAGCGCCCAAAGATTTCCTTGGGGTTAAACACCATCCAAAATCATCGTCCGAGCTTGATAGGGAACGGAGGAAAAACCAGAAAAATCTACTGATAGGAGAAAAAGAAAAGAAAAAAAAAGAAACCCAAGAGCAAGCAGGAGATATTTCTTATCTTTTTTTGTCCGTATTTTTTGTTGTTGTTTTATTTTCACAGCGTTAATCACCCGGCCGCTGAAGCGCTTCATCGCCGGGAGATTGACAAGTAAGTACATTTACGACAAATTAATTGTAATGTGAGTAGATTGTGTTGTTTTTTTTTTCTCCTTGTCTTCTCGGGGTTATAGACTAATTCTGTATTTCTTCCTCTGTTCGTTTATTTCTACTTTTTTTTATATATACATATATATGTATATATTAGCAATGAATTCGGGATTTGGCGATCTCCTTTTTTTCTATTCTCCATAGGAATCTAAATTGGTACATTAGTATATTAGCCAAGAAAAATTTATATAATAAAGTTAATATGGGTTGTATGAAAGTAACACCTGTATATACTGTGTTATGTAAAAACAAAAACTAATTGCGAATTAAGAATTATGAACTACTTTAGTAATGGGCAAGGTGTTGTAAGTGGTAACAAACTGCGAGCCACTGAAGCTTAACCTTTGCTTGATGATTTCAAGTAAATCATCTATTTATAATATCATTTTATATAAAGTTGGGGCATATAAGCGCCCTTATAAAACTTGACAAGACAAGAAAAGTTATATAATAAAGTTAATATGGATTGTATGAAAGTAACACATGTACATATATACGTGTTATGTAAAAAAAACTAATTGCGAATTATGAATTGTAAACTACTTTAATAATGGGCAGGGTGTTGTAAGTGGTAGAGCAGCTAACAAACTGCGATCAACTGAAGCTTATCCTTTGCTTGATAATTTCAAGTAAATCATCCATTTGTATTTAAAGAAGAAATCAGTCATATATAGATTAGTGCCCTTATAAAACTTAGATATGTTTATATGGAGCGGGGCATATTATATGAAGGAAGCCAATATAAGGGAAGACAACAATTTGTTATTTGATAAAATTCTTTACTCTACGATAATTCAGCAAGAATTTTGCATACATTCAAAACACCACTAAAATTATCTGTACTGTACGGCAGGAGCATTTGTGATTTCCGATCTTCTATCGACGGTCTGTTAAAAATTGATACCTACATTTTTCTTTAAAAATAAAACCGGCGCGTTTCCTCAATATCTCGGCCATACATCAACTAATTTTAATGATTCACAGGTTTATTTGGGGTAGGAGACTCTGATCTAACAAGTAGAGCACTTCTTTTCCCGATCCAGTAAACATCGTCATAAATTTTTTTTCAAATTATACATATGCCTGCATAAGTGTAGAAATATATCCCCGCCCCATAACTAGACTAAATATACTCCAATTTCAAAAAATCCTTTTGATTATTTTCTGATTTTTTGAGCCCATACCCCGCTCGGTACGCAGCACCTATGGTGGGGGGATGGGTTGATGAGACGTTTGCTTATGAAGAGGTTATGGGTGGCGGGGGGTGGGGGGGGGGGGGGGGGGGGTTTAGCTACCATATGCAAAAATAATGAAGGAAATCGGTTGGAAGGGGTTATTATAGCGAAAAACGTAGTACACAATTGGATGGAACATCGCAGCCTATCCCAATTAAACCTTTGAATGATTGAAATTGGTTAATATTTGACCGATTTATAAAGAAAAGCGTAAGAGCAATAAATTGATGTAAAGATGCACGAAAAAAATTTGTACTGAACTGCTGAGGAAAAGTTTAAAATATCAAATTTTAGGTGTAAGTTATAACTGCGAATGCTCCCGAACTGTGTAAGTTGTTGACTTCCAGTTTTTGCAGATGAAAGCTTAGAGTGTTTAGATAGTTTCCCTAGTACAAACGATTGAGTTAGAATGTAAGAAAAACATAGTATTTTGGGTATATCTGACCAGAGGTAGTGACAATTGTTCACTGACGTAGGAGAAAATGTCGAAAAAAGGGGTTAATATACAATTAAACGAAAAAAAACATTCTGTCAGATAGTACTCACCAAGACCTTTCCAAAAAGTACGCACGTTCTGGGTTCGGGTTGAAAGTAAAAATCGCGAAATCGTTGTATGGAACACATGAAATTATTAGGAAAGGCATAAGCTAGTACGATTTTTATAAGAAACATATGAACATTTTTTGATTTGCTACTATCCATTTTCAGACACTACAGAATGATCCTATTCATATGCTTTTACTGAAAATATGGTTTTGGTATAAGTCTTATGTCAATAAAAAAACAGAAATTTCTTAAAAGAAATAGCAAAAAGTGTCTCATGCTATTGCATGGAACATAGTGTTCAGGATATGGTTTTGGTATAAGTCTTGTGCCAGTAAAAAGAACAGGGGACCCTTCCACTGGACTGTCTCCAGACGTACTATAACGGGTAGGGGTTGTCTGAGCGATGCCAACTCAGACACTGGGAAAAACTGTATAAGGAAGTCTTATAAATCATATCTATTCATGGGCATCTACCCTCGCATGGGTGCACGGCTTTTGTAATATACCAATTAAAGTCGATGTACCTGTGTGCACATATGGCTTAACACTGGGAGCCATAAAGTAAGACCATGTTGTAGTGTTGTGATTTAGCAAGGTTTTATAAGGAATAGAATAAAGTCTCGCATGCTATTGCATGGAACGTGGTGTTTGGTATATGGTTTTGGTATAAGTTTAATGTCAATAAAAACAGAAGTTTTCTATAAGAAATAGCAAAAAGTGTCTCATGCTATTGCATGGGACATAGTGCTTGGGATATAGTTTTGGTATAAGATTTGTGCCAGTAAAAAAACAGTGGACCATTCTACTGTCCTGTCTTCAGACGTACTATAGGGGGTAGTGGTTGTCTGAGCGATGCCAACGCAGACACTGAAAAAAAAATGTATAAAGAAGTTTTATAAATCATATCTATTCATGTGTATCTACCCCTCGCATGGGTGCACGGCTTTTGTACTATACCTATAAAAGTCGATGTACCTGTGTGCACATATGGCTTAACACGGGAGCCATAAAGAAAGACCTTGTTGTTGAATTGTGATTTAGCAAGGTCTTATAAGAAATAGTAAGAAGTGTCTCATGCTATTGCATGGGACATTTGGTCGTGGAGTTGATTTTTCCACCAAGTCCTGTACAAAAAAAAAAATAAATTTACTCTTCCACACTTCAGTCTCCAGACGTACTATAGGGAGTAGTCGGTGTCTGGTCAAAAGACAGAAGACACCGAGACATGATTATATTATAAAGAAATCTTTATAAATCATGTTGAGTTGTGTGCATATACTCCTGACATGGTGAAGTAGTTTATAACATGCTTATAAAAACTAATATTGAGCCACGTGCACATTGAAAATCTATATAAGATATACTATATATAAAATTATATATATATCTCGGATCCAAGGGTGCGTCTTTTATAACTTTCGATTATAAAGACTATTGTAGTACTTATTGTAGTACTCAGCGGATATTATAGAATTTCTAACGAAAGTGTAGGTTGTGGAATATCAACGCCATTGTGATATATACTATACCTATGCTACTTTCTCATAAAAATTCTATTATGAAACTAATAAGAGATTTCAAATGAAAGTAGGTTGGAATTATGTCAATGTGATATATACCATACGATGATCTTTCTCATAAATGAAATGTTATTAAGATAGTCATTGAATATGTTGATTCTGGCAACAACATATTTACAACGAGAATGACAAAAATAGAATTTTTTGCGATTTGACCTAGTGTGACCATGATCAATGTTATAATACGATGATCTTAAAATGGTCAGAATTTGTCAGGGGTCTCAAAGAAATTTATACTCTTGTCGCCTAAAAGTGATATTTAATATCATAAAAAAATTAATTTCGCTTTCAACAATAATAAGATTTGTTTTACATCTTAAAACAATTGTTAAATTTACAACATAAGAGAGTTAAAAATTCTTTACCAAAAACAATATAAAAGCTTCGAAAAAAAATGCTGTTAATATTATATATATACATATATATAGAAAAGATTTCAAAAAGTAATCAAAGTAATATATATGTCTTTATGATATATATATTTTTATTATTTATAATCATTCTTATAAACATTATTCTGGTTGATCCTGCCAGTAGTTATATGCTTGTCTCAAAGATTAAGCCATGCATGTCTAAGTACAAACGAAATTAAAGTGAAACCCCAAAAGGCTCATTATATCAGTTATGGTTTATTAGATCGTAACAGTTACTTGGATAACTGTGGTAATTCTAGAGGTAATACATGCAATTATAAACACGGACTTCTGGGACGTGTGCTTTCATTAGGCTAAAACCAAGCGATACCTTTTATAGGGGTCGTTACAATGGTTGAACTCTATATAATTTGCCGATCGTATGGTCTTGTACCGACGACAGATCTTTCAAATGTCTTCCCTATCAACTATTGATGGTAGTATCTTGGACTACCATGGTTGCAATGGGTAACGGGGAATCAGGGTTCGATTCCGGAGAGGGAGCCTGAGAGACGGCTATCACATCTAAGGAAGGCAGCAGGCGCGTAAATTACCCACTCCCAGTACGGGGAGGTAGTGATGAAAAATAAGAATACAGGACTCATATCCGATAATTGGAATGTAATTGGAATGAGAACACTTTAAATCCTTTATCAAGGAACCATTAGAGGGAAAGTCTGGTGCCAACAGCCGCAGTAATTCCAGCTCTAATAGCGTATATTAAAGTTGTTGCGGTTAAAACGTTCGTAGTTGAATTTGTGCTTCATACGGATAGTACTACTATAATATTGGTGTGTACATTACCTTATGTTACGTGAGCGTCGTACCGGTGGGGTTCTTATATATATTGATTCATATCACTTGGATTTGATATATATACCTCTTATTAATACCGGCCTCAGTGCTCATTACCGAGTGTTGTTGTAGGCCGGTACAATCACTTTGAACAAATTAGAGTGTTTAAAGCAGGCTTCAAATGCCTGAATATTATGTGCATGGAATAATGGAATAAGACCTCTGTTCTACTTTCATTGGTTTTTAGATCAAGAGGTAATGATTAATAGAAGCATTTGGGGGCATTAGTATTATGACGCGAGAGGTGAAATTCTTGGACCGTCGTCAGACTAACTTAAGCGAAAGCATTTGCCAAAGTTGTTTTCATTAATCAAGAACGAAAGTTAGAGGCCCGAAGGCGATCAAATACCGCCCTAGTTCTAACCATATACTATGCCAGCTAGCAATTGAGTGTAGCTACTAATATGGCTTTCTCAGTCGCTTCCCGGGAAAACCGAAGCTTTTGGGCTCCGAGGGAAGTATGGTTGCAAAGCTGAAACTTACAGGAATTGACGGAAGGCACCACCAGGCGTGGAGCCTGCAGCTTAATTTGACTCAACACGGTAAAACTTACCAGGTCCGAACATAAATGAGTAAGACAGATTGATAGCTCTTTCTCGAATCTATGGCTAGTGGTGCATGGTCGTTCTTATTTCGTGGAGTGATTTGTCAGGTTAATTCCGTTAACGAACGAGATTCAAATATATTAAATAGATGCATTCAGGAATATGATGCTGAAGCTTTATATAGCCTTCTTATATGGCCTACATTAACATGTATAAGTATTTTAATGTGTTTATATAGGGTGGAGTCGTACCTGTTTGTTTGTCCCATTAATACGGATATTGGCTTCTTAAATGGACATATTGCGTCTAGCAATATGAGATTGAGCAATAGTAGGTCTGGAATGCCCTTCGATGTCTTGGGCTGCACGCGCGCTACAATGAAAGTATCAACGTGTACTTCCTATACCGAGAGTTCGGGATAAACAGCTGAATCACTTACATGCTTGGGATTGTGCACTGAAACTGTTCACATGAACCTGGAATTCCTCGTAAGGGTGAATCATAAATTCATATTGATTAGGTCCCTGCTCTTTGGACATGCCGCCCGTCGCTAATACCGATTGAATTTTTTAATGAGGTCTCCAGACGTAATCGGTGTGACGCCTTTATAGGTGTTACGGTTGCTTTTCGCGGAAGTTAACAAAATTTTAGTATTTACAGGAAGTAAAATTCATATCAAAGTTTCCGGAGGTGAACCTGCGGAAGGATCATTAATGTTGTAATATTGAATATATATTTCTCCACTCTTCCAAGGATTCATGTTGGTATATTCTATTCTGATAAATTGCTTTTTATGGTAATATGTGGAATATAATCGACTTAAACTGTCTTTGGAATGTAGAGTTGATCTGATGATGATATATTCTATCCTGAATATATTGCTTGTAATCCTTTATAAGTAATATGCAGAATATATTCATGAGATGATCACGGAAATGGAAATATTGTAGATCCATCAAAGGGATGAAGAGAGAATGCTATTTTGTGGCGGATAGCATATAGATATGTCATTGAATATGTTTGTTACAGCAAGGACGAATTTACAACGAGAATAACAAGCTTGCCGTTATTGAATATTGTCTTGTGAAAGATATTATATGTCATTGAATATATTTGTTATACAGCAACGACATGTTTTCAACGAAAATAACAAGTGTGTAAATTTGCTCGCATATAGTTTTTAAATGTGCTCTTGCTAAAGATATTACAAATAATGGAAGTCATTGAATATTGCTGTTATATCAACAGCATATTTACAACGAAAATGACTCTAGTTAAGGAAAAGCTTGCATAGGTTACTTGCTTAATTGATGATCTTATAAACGTAGTCATTGAAGTCATTGAATATGGTTGGTATAGCAACAGCATATTTACAACGAGGATGACTCTAGTTAAGGAAAAGCATGCATAGGTTGCTTGCATAATTGATGATCTTAGTCATTGAGTATGTTTGTTATAGTAACAACAGTTTGCAACGAGAATGACTATACAAGGAAAAACTCGCAATTGGTTGCTCTTATAAATAGAAAACAAAATATTTATAACGAGATTGACTATAAAAAGTAAAGCATAAAAACATCATATTTACAACGAGAATAATTATATGATTGTTGTACTTAAGAAAATAAATTATATTACATACATTGGTAATATAATAATTTGTTAAAAGAAGATAAACAATATATTATATGCATTGGTAATATTAGAATTTATTAGTAGCGGAAGGTAAACTATTTTACTTACATTATAAAATTACGGTTTATTTACACACAGTAAATGAGTTTCTCTTAAGAGTAATTTAGACATTCATCAATAATATATTAATATATTCTATACAGTTATGCATTTTAATATAATTTTTTTTTAAAGAATATATTATATATGCCTCTAACTGGAGCGTACCTTGAGCATATATGTTGTCACCCGAAACCTGATCAGGTTGAAGTCAGGGGAAACCCTGATGGAGGACCGAAGCAGTTCTGACGTGCAAATCGATTGTCAGAATTGGGTATAGGGGCGATAGACCTATAGAATCATCTAGTAGCTGGTCCCCTCCGAAGTTTCCCTCAGGAGAGCTGGTGCATTTAAATATTATTTAAAATAATCTTATCTGGTAAAGCGAACGATTAGAGGCATTAGGGCCGAAACGACCTTAACCTCTTCTCAAACTTTAAATGGGTAAGAACCTTACCTTTCTTGATATGAAGGTTGAGGTTATGATATATTGTGCCCAGTGGGCCACTTTTGGTAAGCAGAACTGGCGCTGTGGGATGAGTCAAACGTAATGTTAAACGCCAAAATTAACAACTCATACTGATACCATGAAAGGCGTTAGTTGCTTAAAACAGCAGGACGGTGGATATGGAAGTCGTAATCCGCTAAGGAGTGTGTAACAACTAACCTGCCGAAGCAACTGCTCCCCTAAAAAGGGGAAGCGCTCAAGTTGTATGCCTATACATTACCGCTGGAATATATGATTTATAAATTATATAATTTATAAATTTTGAAGTTTTATTGAGTAGGAGGGTACAATGGTGTGCTTAGAAGTGTTTGGTGTAAACCTGCATCATCGAGCCGCCATTGGTACAGATCTTGGTCGTAGTAGCAAATAATCGAATAAGACCTTGGAGGACTGAAGTGGAGAAGGTTTTCGTGTGAACAGTGGTTGATCGCGAGTTAGTCGGTCCTAAGTTCTAGGCGAAAGTCGAAATATTTTTTAAGTTACAAATATGCAATGCAATATATGATATATTTAAATATTTTTGAACGAAAGGGAATACGGTTCCAATTCCGTAACCTGTTGAGTATACGTTTGTTATTAAAAAATGGGCTTTTATGCTCATCCTAGTAACAGAAACAACCGTAAAGAAGCCGTCGAGAAATATCGAAAGAGTTTATTTTCTGTTTCATAGTCGTACTACCATGGAAGTTTTTCGAAGAGAGATATGGTAGATGGACTATAAGAGCATGGCATTTACTGCTGTGTCGATATTTTCTCCTCGGACCTTGAAAATGTATGGTGGGGTCACGCAAACTTCTTAACAGGCCGTACCGATATCCGCAGCTGGTCTCCAAGGTGAAGAGTCTCTAGTCGATAGAATAATGTAGGTAAGGGAAGTCGGCAAATTAGATCCGTAACTTCGGGATAAGGATTGGCTCTGAAGATTGAGATATTCGGGCTTGATTGGGAAACAATATTATGGTCTATGTACTCATTCTGGTTAAATGAGGATTTATACAATTTTTTTTCTAAAGATTGTGTTTATCTGTTCCCCGGATAGAAGTTTACGTAACCAATTGTGGAACTTTCTTGCTAACAATTTATAATTTATAAATGATTTTTTTTTAAGGAATTATTTTTATTATAAATTTATAATGGCTATCAATTAATAATCAATTCACAACTGGCACGGTCTTGGGGAATCCGACTGCCTAATCAAAACAAAGCATTGTGATGTCCCTAACGGGTGTTGACACGATGTGATTTCCGCCCAGTGCTCTGAATGTCAAAGTGAAGAAATTCAAGTAAGCGCGGGTTAACGACGGGAGTAACTCTGACTCTCTTAAGTGGTTTAGTGGGGAACATTCACGGCCCGACTTGCTAAGTCAAGCAGAAGACCCGCTGAATGTATCTTGCCACTCTTTAAGGTGGGTCTCCAGCATGAGCTGGATTGTTAATTAAGCTTAAAGTTGCTGACTCCATTAGTAAGTGTTTCTGAAAGCCTAAAAGTAACTGCTTGGTTAGCATAAATAGTTACAGGATTGATGCATACGAAGATATAGCCTCTCTCGATCCTGAGTGTAGCCCAACCTCCACGTGGTTCCCCTGGTAACTTGATTTAGGTGGGGGCCCCAATGGTGTCTACACGGGTTTTAACAAGACCCCATGGTTGGGAATACCTCCCTTGCAAGATGAGCTTGGGAACGGCAATGCCCTTCCAGAGAATCGGCGGGAAGAGCCCGTGAAATCCACTCTTGTGCGGCTCCATTCCAGAGCTTCGGCTGTGGTGCTAATGCTATTTTTGTATTGAGCGAAAAAGCCCGGGTGGTTCGTTTCTGGTTCAATAGTGTCAAGATGGATGCTCAGCCTGGGTATATACCTTGATTGAATCTTCTATTAGCCCGAATGGAAGGTCGTGAGGACCCCTCGACGACTTACTCCAGTAACGATGAAAATATTACCTGGCGGACAAATCCGAATTACATCCGTCAAAAGGCTGTCCGTGGGGTTCATAATGTAATCGGGCTCATGGGGAGGGCTAACTACCTTAACTAAATGAACTGAGACCTAATGTTGTTGAAAGAAATGAAAGAAATAATGGTTACCGGAACCTACTAACAATATAACCGCTGGGTTACTACAAGCTGAACCAAGTGTCTCGGGTGTCGCGGCTGAGTCTTTGCTAGCACATGTGTGTGACATCTATGGCAGGTTCTTTGCTACTGATCGTGGCCTTGGCGTGCACTAAAAGAAGACAACATCCATTAGAAGCACATCAGGCAATTGACACAGACAGACGTAGATGGCGATGGTCAGATGAGGAAGTGAGACTTAAGGCCAGGCATGGGGCAACTCCGCTTGCAATGGATCGTGATAATGCACTCTGTGCTATAAATCAGGAGATCCGACATAAGTTTCCGGAAAGGACGATTGAGGCTATAAAAAGCAGAAGGAAACGTCTTGACTATAGAGAGATGGTGGAAAGGTTCTTGCAGGAACTCCAACACGGAGGGAATGCACCTCCCGTACCAACTATGAAATCTCCAAGCCGGGATGAGCTCATGCGAGTCATCCAGGAGCTTTGTATGGTGGTTGAATAGTTGGAACGCCCTCGGGCGGAAAGGCTTGTTCAAATTGCCAATAATATAATCAATGGTCAAGACGTAAAAGAACAAATTATGGCATGGCTTCGAGAGTCCTTTAATGTTCTCAGACGGCCAAGTGGGCATAACATTAGCTCCGTGGCACCAGCAATAACTGGAAATAGCAGAGAAAGGAAGCGTCGGAGATATGCAGTCACGCAAGAACTATTCCGTAAAGGTTTAATGTAGGTCTGAGGGCACTCCTCGATGATACCTGGTTAACAGGTACAGATGGGCCGTCCGATAACCACGTTTATGATCACTGGAAAAACATCTTCCAGCAGCCCAGCACTGAATATACTTGCTCCAGCTTGAGCGTTGATAGTGGTCTCTCAAATATTTGGGATCCAATCACTGTTGACGAACTCAATAAAGCTACCCTGTACATTAACACCAGCCCAGGTATTGACGGAATCTCCGCTCGCGCTTGGGCCGCCTTAAAACCAAGTGAGCGATCGCTCCTCTATAACATCTTCCTGCTGAGTGGTGAGGTCCCTCACGAGTTACTACTAACACGTACTATGTTTATACCCAAGGTTAATGGACCAGTTGCTTGCGACCAACTTAGGCCTATCTCCATTGGGTCAGTGGTAACTAGGCAGTTTCATAAAGTCTTGGCTAATCGGATCACACTAAATCACATCCACGACCATCGTCAAAGAGGATATCTCACCAGAGATGGCTGTGGGGAGAATCTATTTGTATTAAAAGCACTTTTAAATAAAGCACAGACGAGGATGACGGAGCTTCATCTGGCATCGCTAGACCTCACTAAAGCATTCGATACCCTATCTCATAGGGCTATCATCGCTCAACTTGAGAGAAAGGGTTTCCCGAGGGTGTTCCTTCAATATGTCGACAGTGTTTACCGTGACGGGAAAACAGTGATGCTAATCAACACAAATGAGCTCACAACCCAAGTATGTCGAGGCGTGAAACAAGGAGACCCTTTATCACCACTCATTTTCAGTCTGGTGCTAGAATCTGCTCTGGAAGTGCTCGATTGCGATGATGGGTTTGAGGCAGAGGATTTGAGGGTCAATGCTCTTGCATATGCCGATGACGTCATATTGGTGTCATCAACATGGCAAGGCCTTCAAAGAAATCTCGCGCTTTTCGACCAAGCAATCTCAAAGCTCGGTATGTCGGTTAACCATGGGAAGTCAGGCACACTTGAATTGGTGCCTTCGGGAAGAGACAAAAAGGTAAAGATACTAGAAGATTCCTGGGCTCACATCGACGGGAACCCATTGAAGGCGATCTCGATCATCTCTCAATGAAAGTACCTCGGTGTGGACTTTGAAGGAGGAGCTAAGGTCAGGAGAAACATGCACAACCTGACACAAAGCTTGATTAATATCGATAAAGCGCCCCTGAGACCGCAACAGAGAGTTGCTGTAGTGAGGGAGAACCTTTTGCCTCGGTTTCTGCACACGTGGGTGCTAGGAAAAGTCACTGGCTCGTTCCTGAGGATGATCGATGACCGAGTTCAAATGCAACTGCGCAAGTGGTTGCATCTACCCAACGATGTTGCTCTTGGTTTCTTTTATGCACCGATCGGATCTGGTGGCCTCGGAGTATCAAAGTTGCAAGAACAGGTACCAGCGCTGCTTCCCGGTGGCCTTAGGAGCGCAACGCAAAGTCCAGACACAATGGTATCTCGTGTGTGTGGTGCACAGTTAACCAAAGAGCTAGCTCGATACAATGGCCTTTTGGTCCGATTGGGTTTAGCACACTGGGCGCGAGTGCCTGCTGTGGGTAGCGATAATGTGTCACTAACACCACTAGTTGACCAAGAATTGAATAGAGTTGATGCTAACCATGTTAATATGCAGAATATAAGACCTAGTAAGGCTTCACGTATCTTCTGGGTAAGGAACTTCATACGAAGGCTGATGGAAGGGACCTGGTCAGGTCTCATGAATCCCCTATATTCACGTTCTGGATACCACGTTTATATGGGGATACCGGTGCGGACTATTTCCGCTTCCTGAAGCTAAGGTTGAATGCGCTACCATCTAGAGTACGAACATTAAGAGGTCGGATTGGTGATAGGAGGTGTAGGGATGGCCAAACCAAAACCATCTATCATACAGTCCAGATATGCACCCGCACACATGGTGGGCGTATTAAAAGACATGAAAGAATTGTCACCACTCTTGAGTCTAAAATGGGATCTCTAGGCTACCTAGTTCATAAAGTCTCTGAAAGAGCCATCGACCGTGTACACCAGGCTAAGATCAGTAAATATAGGGACATCCCTTCTTTCACGGACCTTGTCGGTGCATTCACTGCATGTGCGACTGTGTCATATGGAGCAATTACTTTCTCGTGGAAGGGGATTTGGCACCAAAGTTCTGTTAGGCAACTTGATGCATGCAAGGTTCCGAAAAAGGTCCTTAAGCGTATCTCCACGGGTGTCATGAAAGGCTCCTATATGTGCTGGCAAAGATTAAACTCGACTACATCGAGCCTATTACAGGATGGCGATCCCATTCTCGAAGCACATGAGGGGAGGTGAGTTGTACCTAGCACGGCTGCGGCCACCCAGAATCAGGTATCACTTAGATTCTTGATTTTCCAAAACCCTAACATCTGTGTTAGGGGGCGTACAAGACCATGCCATGAATATATTATATATCTCATGGCAAAATTCAGTGTAAATGCTTGCAAAAAATTTCCCGTTATAAACCGCGTAAATGCCATATTAAATATGTTATACATATCAATTATGTATACTATAATAAATGTATGGTATATTCAGGGTACACTAGCCAAATGCCTCGTCATCTAATTAGTGACGCGCATGAATGGATTCACGAGATTCCTACTGTGCCTATCTACTATCTAGCGAAACCACAGCCAAGGGAACGGGCTTGGAAAAATTAGCGGGGAAAGAAGACATTTTAAACTTGATTATAGTCTGGGATTGTAAGGAGACATAAGAGGTGTAGCATAAGTGGGAGATGCATAGTTTTCGGATTATGTTTTCACCAATGAAATACCAATATTCTTATCGTTTCCCTACTTACTTGATAAAATGTAACATGTTTCATTTACTTAGCAATTATACGGACATATTTTTATAATACATTTTATGGTATTTTGTTTTTATGCAAGCTTCTTGTTCAAAGTACTCAAGAGTTTGTTATAGAACCTAAACAAATATTCAATGAAATTATATTTTAAACAGATTTTTCTTTATAGAGTATTTGATTTTTATATATAATAGTATATTGTTATTTGGTATGACTCTTACACTCCATTATGATCCAATTCAAGGACATTCCCAGGTAGGTAGTTTAACTGAGGCGGTACATCTCTCAAATAATAACGGAGATATCCCAAGGCCAGCTCAGTGCGGACAGAAACCACACGCAGAGCAAAAGGGCACAAGCTGACTTGATCCCGGTGTTCAGTACATATAGGTACTGCAAAAGCACGGCCTATCGATCCTCTTGGATTAACGAGTTTTTAACAAGAGGTGTCACAAAAGTTACTACAGGGATAACTGACTTGTGGCGGCCAAGCGTTCATAGCGACGTCGCTTTTTGATTTTTCGATATCGGCTCTTCCTATCATTGTGAAGCAAAATTCACCAAACGTTGGATTGTTCGACCATGCAAGGAAACGTGAACTGGGTTTAGACCGTCGTGAGACAGGTTAGTTTTACCCTATTGATGATAAATGTTATTACGACAGCATTCCTGCGTTGTACGAGAAGAACCGCAGGTACGGACCAATGGCACCATACTTGTTCGAGCGAACAGTGGTATGACGCTACGTCCGCTGGATTATGCCTGAACGCCTCTAAGGTCGTATCCATGCTAGACAGTAATAATAGTAATGAGGCAATTGTATTGTATGGCAATATCCAATTCAAGTTTATAATTTTAATTTATAAACGATATCGGATGACTATGATGCCAATGATTTATATAACAAAGTTAATATGGTTGTATGAAAGTAACATCTATATATAACTAGTTAGATAAAGAAACTTTATATAATACGACGACAATGTCTAGAATCAATTGTAAACGACTTTGGTAACGGGCGGGGTGCTGTAAGTGGTAGAGCAGCTGCCATACTGCGATCCCCTGAAGCTTAACCTTTGCTTGATGATTCGAATTAAATCATCTATTTATGATATCATTATATCATTTTTTATTTAAAACTGGGCATCTAAGAGCCCTTGTAACACTTGGCAAGCCAAGAAAAATGTATATAACAAAGTTAATATGGGTTGTATGAAAGTAACACCTGTAAATACTGTGTTATGTAAAAAGAAAAACTAATTGTGAATTAAGAATTGTTCACTACTTTAGTAATGAGCAAGGTGTTGTAAGTGGTAGAGCAGTTAACAAACTGCGAGCCACTGAAGCTTAACCTTTGCTTTTTGATTTCAAGTAAATCATCTATATATAATATCATTTTATATATAGTTGGGGCATATAAGCGCCCTTAAAAAACTTTGCAAGCCACGAAAAGTTATATAACAAAGTTAGTATGGGTTGTATGAAAGTAACAACTGTATATACGTGTTATGTAAAAAAAACCTAATTGTGAATTAAGAATTGTAAACTACTTTAATAATGGGCAAGGTGTTGTAAGTGGTAGAGCAGCTAACAAACTGCGATCAACTGAAGCTTATCCTTTGCTTGATGAAGAAGTCAGTCATATATAGATTAGTGCCCTTATAAAACTTAGATATGTTTATATGGAGCGGGGCATATTATATGAAGGAAGCCAATATAAGGGAAGATAAAAATTTGTTATTTGGTAAAATTCGTTACTCTACGATAATGCAGCAAGAATTTTGCATACATTCAAAATACCACTAAAACTATCTGTACTGTCCGGCAGGAGAATTTGTGATTTCCGATCTTCTATCGGCGGTCTGTTAAAAATTGATATCTACATTTTTCCTTAAAAATAAAATCGGTGCGTTTCCTCAATATCTCGGCCATATATCAACTAATTTTAATGATTCACAGGTTTATTTGGGGTAGGAGACTCTGATCTAACAAGTAGAGCACTTCTTTTCCCGATCCAGTGAATCTCGTCACAATTTTTTTTTTCAAATTATACATATGCCTGCATAAGTGTAGAAATATATTACCGTCCCATAACTAGACTAAATATACTCCGATTTCAAAAAAAAATTTCTGATTTTTTGAGCCTATCCACCTTCCCGTCTCTTAAGTTGACAAAAACTAATTTTCGACGCCTGAGGTGTTCTGGAACCGACGGTTTGGAGTCGATACGCAGCGCCTATGGTGGGGGGGGGGGGGGGGTTGATGAGACGTTTGCCTACGAGGAGGGGGCTAGCTTCAATATGCGATGGAACACCGCAGCCTATCCCAATTAAACCTTTGAATGATTCAAATTGGTTAATATTTGACCGATTTATGAAGAAAAGCGTAAGAGCAATAAATTGATGTAAAAATGCACGAAAAAAATTTGTACTGAACTGCTGACGAAAAGTTTAAAATATCAAATTTAAGTGCAAGTTAGAACTGCGAATCCTCCCGAACTGTGTAAGTTGTTGACTTCCGCTTTTTTTCAGATGAATGCTTAGAGTATTTAGATAATTTCCCTGGTACAAATGATTGAGGTAGAATGTAAGAAAAACATAGTATTTGGGGTATATGTGACCCAAGGTAGTGAAAATTATTCAGTGACGTAGGAGAAAATGTCGAAAAAAGGAGTTAATATGCAACTAATCGAAAAAAAGGATACTATCAGATAGTACTCACCAAGACCTTTCCAAAAAGTACAATCATTCTGGTTTTGGTATAAGTTTTGTGCCAGAAAAAAAAACAGTGGGCCCTTCCGCTGTGCTGTCTCCAGACGTACTATAGGGGGTAGTGGTTGTCTGAGCGATGCCAACGCAGACACTGAAAAAAAAATTATAAGGAAGTCTTATAAATCATATCTATTCATGTGTATCTACCCCTCGCATGGGTGCACGGCTTTTAGAATATACCTATAAAAGTCGATGTACCTGTGTGCACATATGGCTTAAGACGGGAGCCATAAAGTAAGACCTTGTTGTTGAGTTGTGATTTAGCAAGGTCTTATAAGAAATAGTAAAAAGTGTCTCATGCTATTGCATGGGACATTTGGTCGTGGAGTTGATTTTCCACCAAGTCCCCTACCAAAAAAAAAAAAATTTACTCTTCTACACTTCAGTCTCCAGACGTACTATAGGGAGTAGTCGGTGTCTGGTCAAAAGACGGAAGACACCGAGACATGATTATATTATAAAGAAATCTTTATAAAATCATGTTAAATTGTGTGCATATACTCCTGACATGGTGAAGTAGTTTTATAACATGCTTATAAAAACTAATATTAGCCACGTGCACATTGAAAATCTATATAAGATATACTATATATAAAATTATATATATATCTCCGATCCAAGGGTGCGTCTTTTGTAACTTTTGATTATAAAGACTATTGTAGTACTCAGCGGATATTATAGAATTTCTATCGAAAGTGTGCGTTGTGGAATATCAACGCCATTGTGATATATACTATACCTATGCTACTTTCTCATAAAAATGCTATTATGAAACTAATAAGAGATTTCAAATGAAAGTAGGTTGGAATAATATCAATGTGATATATACCATACGATGATCTTTCTCATAAATGAAATGTTATTAAGATAGTCATTGAATATGTTGATTCTGGCAACAACATATTTACAACGAGAATGACAAAAATAGAATGTTTTGCTATTTGACCTAGTGTGACCATGATCAATGTTATAATACGATGATCTTAAAATGGTCAGAATTTGTCAGGGGGTCTCAAAGAAATTTATACTCTTGTCGCCTAAAAGTGATATTTAATTTCATAAAAAAATTAATTTCGCTTTCAACAATAATAAGATTTGTTTTATATCATAAAACAATTGTTAAATTTACAACATAAGAGAATTAAAAACTCTTTATCAAAAACAATATAAAAGCTTCGAAAAAAAATGCTATTAATATTATATATATACATATATATATATATATAGAAAAGATTTAAAAAAGTAATCAAAGTAATATATATGTCTTTATGATATATATATTTTTATTATTTAGAATCATTCTTTTAAACATTATTCTGGTTGATCCTGCCAGTAGTTATATGCTTGTCTCAAAGATTAAGCCATGCATGTCTAAGTACAAACGAAATTAAAGTGAAACCGCAAAAGGCTCATTATATCAGTTATGGTTTATTAGATCGTAACAGTTACTTGGATAACTGTGGTAATTCTAGAGGTAATACATGGAATTATAAACACGGACCTCTGGGACGTGTGCTTTCATTAGGCTAAAACCAAGCGAAACCTTTTATAGGAGTCATTACAATGGTTGAACTCTATATAATTTGCCGATCGTATGGTCTTGTACCGACGACAGATCTTTCAAATGTCTTCCCTATCAACTATTGACGGTAGTATCTTGGACTACCATGGTTGCAACGGGTAACGGGGAATCAGGGTTCGATTCCGGAGAGGGATCCTGAGAAACGGCTATCACATCTAAGGAAGGCAGCAGGCGCGTAAATTACCCACTCCCAGTACGGGGAGGTAGTGACGAAAAATAAGAATACAGGACTCATATCCGATAATTGGAATGTAATTGGAATGAGAACACTTTAAATCATTTATCAAGGAACCATTAGAGGGAAAGTCTGGTGCCAACAGCCGCAGTAATTCCAGCTCTTATAGCGTATATTAAAGTTGTTGCGGTTAAAACGTTCGTAGTTGAATTTGTGCTTCATACTAGTATAATATTGGTGTGTACATTACCTTATGTTATGTGAGCGTATTACCGGTGGAGTTCTTATATATATTGATTCATATCACTTGGATTTGATATATATACCTCTTATTTATACCGGCCTCAGTGCTCTTTACCGAGTGTTGTTGTAGGCCGGTACAATCACTTTGAACAAATTAGAGTGTTTAAAGCAGGCTTCAAATGCCTGAATATTATGTGCATGGAATAATAGAATAAGACCTCTGTTCTATTTTCATTGGTTTTTAGATCAAGAGGTAATGATTAATAGAAGCAGTTGGGGCATTAGTATTATGACGCGAGAGGTGAAATTCTTAGACCGTCGTAAGACTAACTTAAGCGAAAGCAATTGCCAAAGATGTTTTCATTAATCAAGAACGAAAGTTAGAGGCCCGAAGGCGATCAAATACCGCCCTAGTTCTAACCATATACTATGCCAGCTAGCAATTGAGTGTAGCTGCTGTTATGGCGTTCTTAGTCGCTTCCCGGGAAACCAAAGCTTTTGGGCTCCGAGGGAAGTATGGTTGCAAAGCTGAAACTTACAGGAATTGACAGAAGGGCACCACCAGGAGTGGAGCCTGCGGCTTAATTTGACTCAACACGGGAAAACTTACCAGGTATGAACATAAGTGAGTAAGACAGATTGATAGCTCTTTCTCGAATCTATGGCTGGTGGTGCATGGTCGTTCTTATTTCGTGGAGTGATTTGCCAGGTTAATTCCGTTAACGAACGAGATTCAAATATATTAAATAGATGCATTCAGGAATATGATGTTGAAGCTTTATATAGCCTTCTTATATGGCCTACATTAACATGTCTAAGAATTTGAATGTGTTTATATAGGGTGGAGTCGTACCTGTTTGTTTGTCCCAGTAATATGGATACTGGCTTCTTAAAGGGACAAATTGCGCCTAGCAATATGAGATTGAGCATTAACAGGTCTGGAATGCCCTTAGATGTCCTGGACTGCACGCGCGCTACAATGAAAGTATCAACGTGTATTTCCTAGACCGAGGGGTCCGGATAAACCGCTGAATCACTTTCATGCTTGGGATTGTGCACTGAAACTGTTCACATGAACCTGGAATTCCTAGTAAGTGTGAATCATAAATTCATATTGATTAGGTCTCTGCCCTTTGTACATACCGCCCGTCGCTAATACCGATTGAATATTTTAATGAAGTCTCCAGACTTGATCGCTGTGACGCCTTTATAGGTGTTACGGTTGCTTTTCGCGGAAGTTGACCAAATTTGACTATTTAGAGGAAGTAAAAGTCGTAACAAAGTTTCGGTAGGTGAACCTGCCGAAAGACCATTAATGTTGTAATATTGAATATATATTTCTCCACTCTTCCAAGGATTCATGTTGGTATATTCTATTCTGATAAATTGCTTTTTATGGTAATATGTGGAATAGAGACGACTTAAACTGTCTTTGGAATGTAGAGTTGATCTGATGATGATATATTCTATCCTGAGTATATTGCTTGTAATCCTTTATAAGTAGTATGCAGAATATATTCATGAGATGATCACGGAAATGGAAATATTGTAGATCCATCAAAGGGATGAAGAGAGAATGCTATTTTGTGGCGGATAGCATACAGATATTTCATTGAATTTGTTTGTTACAGCAAGGACGAATTTACAACGAGAATAACAAGCTTGCCGTTATTGAATATTGTCTTGTGAAAGATATTATATATCATTGAATATATTTGTTATACAGCAACGACATGTTTTCAACGAAAATAACAAGTGTGCAAATTTGCTCGCATATAATTATTAAATGTGCTCTTGCTAAAGATATTACAAATAATGGAAGTCATTGAATATTGCTGTTATATCAACAGCATATTTACAACGAGAATGACTCTAGTTAAGGAAAAGCTTACATAGGTAACTTGCTTAATTGATGATCTTATAAACGTAGTCATTGAAGTCATTGAATATGGTTGTTATAGCAACAGCATATTTACAACGAGGATGACTCTAGTTAAGGAAAAGCATGCATAGGTTGCTTGCATAATTGATGATCTTAGTCATTGAGTATGTTTGTTATAGTAACAACAGTTTGCAACGAGAATGACAATACAAGCAAAACCTCGCAATTGGTTGCTTGTTAAATAATCTTATAAATAGAAAACAAAATATTTACGAGATTTACTATAAAAAGTAAAGCATAAAACATCATATTTACAACGAGAATGACTATCAAATAAAATGTTATATATATACATTAAATATATGATTGTTGTACTTAAGAAAATAAATTATATTACATACATTGGTAATATAATAATTTGTTAAAAGAAGATAAACAATATATTACATGCATTGGTGATATTAGAATTTATTAGTAGCGGAAGGTAAACTATTTTACTTACATTGTAAAATTACACACAGTAAATGAGTTTCTCTTAAGATAAATTTAGACAATCATCAACAATATAAATGTTTATATTTATATATATATTTATAAACTTTTAAAATAAACTATATTACTTGCATTGGTAATAGAACAGTTTACAGAAATAAGCTATATTACTCCCATTGGTAATAGAACAGTTTATAAAGTTTAACAAAAAAAAAAATTTACATAAAATTATGTAAATAAAAAAAAATAAAATATGCTCTAAGCGGAGGATCACTTGGCTCATGGGTCGATGAAGAGCGCAGCAAACTGTGCGTCATCGTGTGACTTGCAGGACACATGAACATCGTCCATGCTATACGTACTTTAAAATTTGTTTTTATAGTGCTGCATGGACTACATATGGTTGAGGGTTGTAAGACTTTCTTAATAGAGTTGCTTAAAGATATTCTTAATGTCTTTTTAAGCACATGTTGTATTATTAAAAATATCTTTTGATATTTTTTATAATATTAATTATAAGAAATAATAATAATGTGCTTTTATCTACTTTGCACATCAAGTATAAAATTTTATATGCTGTGAACAGCGATTTGTATTATATTAAAGCATAAAAATTATTATTACAAAGTATATAAAGAAATATATTAAACAACCTCAACTCATATGAGATTACTCCCTGAATTTAAGCATATTAATGAGGGAAGGAAAAGAAACTAACTAGGATTTTCTTAGTAGCGGCGAGCGAAAAGAAATTTAGTTCAGCACTGAGTTATTTGGATATTTTAACAAATATAAGATGCAGTGTATGGAAGATCTATAATCTAGTATGATAAATTAGCAGTCCAAGTCCTTCTTAAATGAGGCCATTTACCCACAGAGGGTGCCAGGCCCGTAGTGACGTAAATGATTACTAGAAGATATTTCTTAAGAGTCGAGTTGCTTGATAGTGCAGAACAAATTGGATGGTAAACTCCATCTAAAACTAAATATAACCATGAGACCGATAGCAAACAATTACCGTGAGGGAAAGTTGAAAAGAACTCTGAATAGAGCGTTAAATAGTACGTGAAACTGCTGAGAGGTTAGCCCGATGAACCTGAATATCTAATATGAAAAATTCATTGTTAATAATACATTAATTTTTTTTAATGTAATAATAATGTGCAATTTTTTCATATAAGGACATTGTAATCTGTTAATATGATCGATAATAGAAAAATTTATCAGTAGTATCAGCTTTGCAAAGTTTATGTTTTATTATATAACAAATTTATTTTTTGATAATAAACATAAAATGCATATATGATTACAGATAAATTACTGACAGATTTTTATTATATATTGCGCTTACACATACATTATATATGTGTTATAATAATTAAATTTAATTTCTTAATTTTTTTTATTATATGCGTTAATATGATTAACAATGCTATAGATTTAGGATACCTTCGGGACCCGTCTTGATACACGGACCAAGGAGTCTAACATGTGTGCAAGTCATTGGGTATATAAAACCTAAAGGCGTAATTAACTTAACTGTTTAGTTTAATGGGATCATATATATATTGTTAATATTATATATTCCATCACGGGGCGTTCTATACAGTTTTCATTTTAATATAAATTTTTTTTTAAAAGTATATATTATATATGCCTCTAACTAGAGCGTACCTTGAGCATATATGTTGTCACCCGAAAGATGATGAACTATACCTGATCAGGTTGAAGTCAGCGGAAGCCCTGATGGAGGACCGAAGCAGTTCTGACGTGCAAATCGATTGTCAGAATTGGGTATAGGGGCGATAGACCTATCGAATGATCTAGGAGCTGGTACCCTCCGAAGTTTCCCTCAGGATAGCTGGTGCATTTAAATATTATTTAAAATAATCTTATCTGGTAAAGAGAATGATTAGAGGCATTAGGGCCGAAACGACCTTAACCTATTCTCAAACTTTAAATGGGTAAGAACCTTACCTTTCTTGATTTGAAGGTTGAGGTTATGATATATTGTGCCCAGTGGGCCACTTTTGGTAAGCAGAACTGGCGCTGTGGGATGAGTCAAACGTAATGTTAAACGCCAAAATTAACAACTCATACTGATACCATGAAAGGCGTTGGTTGCTTAAAACAGCAGGACGATGGATATGGAAGTCGTAATCCGCTAAGGAGTGTGTAACAACTAACCTGCCGAAGCAACTGCTCCCCTAAAAAGGGGAAGCGCTCAAGTTGTATGCCTATACATTACCGCTGGAATATATGATTTATAAATTATATAATTTATAAATTTTGAAGTTTTATTGATTAGGAGGGTACAATGGTGTGCTTAGAAGTGTTTGGTGTAAACCTGCATGGAGCCGCCATTGGTACAGATCTTGGTCTTAGTAGCAAATAATCGAATAAGACCTTGGAGGACTGAAGTGGAGAAGGTTTTCGTGTGAACAGTGGTTGATCGCGAGTTAGCCGGTCCTAAGTTCTAGGCGAAAGTCGAAATATTGCTTAAGTTACAAATATGCAATGCAATATATGATATATTTAAATATTTTTGAACGAAAGGGAATACGGTTCCAATTCCGTAACCTGTTGAGTATATGTTTGTTATTAAAAATGGGCTTTTATGCTCATCCTGGTAACAGAAACAACCATAAAGAAGCCGTCGAGTTTTCTTTTCTGTTTCCTAGTCGTACTACCATGGAAGTTTTTCGAAGAGAGATATGGTAGATGGACTAGAAGAGCATGGCATTTACTGCTGTGTCGATATTTTCTCCTCGGACCTTGAAAATTTATGGTGGGGTCACGCAAACTTCTTAATAGGCCGTACCGATATCCGCAGCTGGTCTCCAAGGTGAAGAGTCTCTTGTCGATAGAATAATGTAGGTAAAGGAAGTCGGCAAATTAGATCCGTAACTTCGGGAGAAGGATTGGCTCTGAAGATTGAGATATTCGGGCTTGATTGGGAAACAATATTATGGTCTATGTACTCGTTCTTGGTAAATTAGGATTTATACAATTTTTTTTTCTAAAGATTGTGTTTATCTGTTCCCCGGATAGAAGTTTACGTAACCAATTGTGGAACTTTCTTGCTAACAATTTATAATTTATAAATGACTTTTTTAAAGGAATTATTTTTATTATAAATCTATAACGGCTATCAATTAATAATCAATTCAGAACTGGCACGGTCTTGGGGAATCTGACTGTCTAATTAAAACAAAGCATTGTGATGTCCCTAACGGGTGTTGACACGATGTGATTTCTGCCCAGTGCTCTAAATGTCAAAGTGAAGAATTTCAAGTAAGCGCGGGTTAACGGCGGGAGTAACTATGACTCTCTTAAATGGTTTAGTGGGGAACATTCACGGCCCGACTTGCTAAGTCAAACAGGAGACCCGCTGAATGTATCTTGCCACTCTTTAAGGTGGGTCTCCAGCATGAGCTGGATTGTTAGTTAAGCGTAAAGTTGCTGCGTCAGTCGTGATACGAAATAATTTTTTTGAAAATATAATTAATTTAACACAGCTAGAATGTGAAGCTCTAAATTTCTTGTTGCTATGCATTTTTGTTCGTTGCTAGGCAAATTTTATCGCTAGTACCGTAAGAGCACAGCTGCATTGCTAATTCTTGTAATCATGCACCGCTGCTACGCTGTCAGTGGTGTCGTGTTCAAGCATGGGCTATATAAACGATAAGCTGACTGATTTCGATCTCTTTTTGTACTTGGCATCGCTTGGGGTAAGTTGGCTGTGTAGGGACTAACATTTATATCGGGTATCGACTGATATATCATTTTAACAACTAGCAATTATTTCTGGTATCGACGGGAATAAACGCATCTTAATTCGGGTCTCGACTGAAGTTAAGATAGTTACTAATAATTATTTCTGGTCTCGCCTGAAGTTAAGATAGTTACTAATAATTATTGTCTCGACGGGAAAAAACACATCTTAATTCGGGTCTCGACTGAAGTTAAGATATTTACTAACAACTATTTCTGGTCTCGACGGGAATAAACGCATCTTATTTCGGGTCTCGACTGAAGATAAGATAAAACTTTAAGCCGGGTTTCGACTGACTTAAAGAATATTATCTCCGGTCTCGACAGAGATATTCTTTTACTAACCATCATTTCTGGTCTCGACGGAAATAAACGCATCTTATTTCGGGTCTCGACTGAAGATAAGATAACACTTTAAGCCGAGTCTCGACTGACTTATAGAATATTATGTCGGGTCTCGACTGAGATAATCTTTTACTAACAATCATTTCTGGTCTCGACGGAAATAAATGCATCTTATTTCAGGTCTCGACTGTAGATATTTATTGAAAGTTAAAACGTAGTGAACAGTGTTTGTGTTGATGAGAGAGTCGAGCATTGACCTTGATCCAAATTTACCAGTGCATCCATTTCAGTATCACCAAGTTCAAATTTGCGTGTACATTCTACTAACGGACAGTACAGATATCACGTCGGGGTCACCAATGTACAATTGCGAGAATTTTCGCGGTGCGACAACGAATCAGATATGTAGGATGAATAAATTAAATAGTTCGATTTATAGAAATTCAACTTTATTTCAAAAACCACGCACAGTACAAAATTATTATCATTATTAGAGCGTCTATCCGAGATAACAAGCCGACGATAGCTGATCTCACTAACTGTTCCTGGTTAATTACATGACGACAAATTGATGATGTGCTAGGTTAAAATTTTTTACATCTGGACTTTATTCTTAATGGACAATGGTTCTGCAGATGTGTGTGATGCTGTATTTCGATATAAGTACCACAAAACTATATGATAGAGAGTAAACTGCTACATGACTACACTAGATATATACATAAATGAAACAGCAAATAAATATTGTTGTGCTGGTGGCTGTGCAGTAACAACAATTCATGGTGCATTTATTTTTCGGATTAATGATTTTCCAGTATTCTTAATGCGGCGCATAAATAATTTGGAAGCGTCTTTCATAAATAGCTTCGGATCGATATTTTTTATATTTACAATAACACCTTGTCGAATTCTGTCTGGGAACGCTGTCTTTATTTCCTCCCACTTTACAAAATGACTTCTTCTTACGCGAGTAATTCCTCAACCTCGACGGGGAGCTCTCAATAGCGCTCTCAATGCTTTTGTTAGAAATAGACTGGCTAAAGGATTACAAGGATTTCAAATAAAACACTGAGGGTTTTTGAATTGAACAAATTAAATTTATTGATCGAAGCCAAGTTCCTGACATAGATAAGTATCACTGCTAACTGAACAGATCAGAAGAAATATTTTGCACAAGTGTTAATGAATTTTAGATAAGAGAACAATAGATTGGAATGTAACTGAATTTGCAAATGATTCAATAGAGCCAGACAAGTTTTGAACAATTTATACGTAATTATGTACATATGTGAGTTGTGTTACTAACTTAATGTGGATGGACCGTGTTGAAAAGCATATAAATATGGCTATGTAAGCTTAAAGGACTTGACCCTTCTAGATTTCAAGGGTGTAACGCTGAATGGTCCTGCATAATAAACTCCGGTGTTATCAAAAGGTTTTGATGGAGTGATCCTAGTTGCTGGGACATCACCCATGATTTGATTATGGTTGTGTGCTCGATAGCGAATGCATCTTACCAAAACCCTCGAGAATACTTCCCAAGCCATGAAACAGAAATCTATATGTGTGCGTTCGGAGTCCGTTCACTAAAATGTTCTATAGTAGTTACGCTATGGGGATTCTGACGCACTTTTTCCATACAAAAAGTGCACGGAAAATTCCAACTATTTTGGTGGTTCTGGACCGGATTCTGGACCACTGAGGAGGATTCTGTCTAGCGATCTACATCACAGGGCCTGTCTGGAGAATTCCTTTCGTACCGCCTGACTGAGCAGGAGATGACATTAACTTTTTTAGTAATAATTCTAGTTTTTTTTTGCTCATGGTGTGCTGCGCCTAAATGTAGAGTTTTTATTATGATTTTGCTGTTTTCAAGTCTTGCGCCTAAATGTAGGCTTTTGGTTTTGAACTAATTTAAGTAATAATTAAAGTTAACGCTATGCTATTCTTTTTCATACCAATAGATTCTAGGAAGTGCCAGTGGATAGGGCATTGGTACTGTTGGGGGACAAAATTTTCATCAGAAATCCTCTACGGGCTATGGTTTTGGAGATATTGGCGATCTTACCTTTTCAGGTGTAATTAATATTAGTAATAATTCAAGTTACCCTCGGGAGTTGTAGATATCAGCATAATGTCGCCTTGGATTTGCTGTTTTCTTACTTGAATATTTCTTAGTGAGGAATTTGTAGATATCAAAAGTTCCGGATGACTTTCTATAGGCGTTCTAGGGCAGTGGGGTTCTGGGCATCAAATATTAAATGTTTACTAAACATTAAGCATGCTTCCCCTGTTTATGATGTAATTTGATATCACCGCTGTAAACAAATTCGCATTTAAGCTGAATAGTTCATACACATCTGTGTAAACTTCCTGTTTAAAAAATTCGCATTTTAGCTGAATGAGTCATGCACACCTGTGTAAACAAATTTAAGCAATATCAGCACATTTATTCTTTTGACGTAATTTGATACCACACTTACTGTAGGCAGCCAACAATTTTATTTTATTGTTCCAAGAATTTTACCGATCGAATCGTTTCATTAGAATTCGCATAAACTAAACAAATTTTCACATTTTCTTTTTATCTTGAAATGCATTCATGTAAACAATTTCATTCGTAACAGCATTTATTAGGTGTATTGAATTATAATTTATTGTGGTGACATTTTGTCAAAAATATGCCTATATGGTATCTTTGACAAGACATGTCTAAACGATAAAAATATAGCTGAAATAAATTATTGCAATTAATTTAAATTAAGAGTGAAATTTTTTAAACAATTACATAGATAAGGAATGAATTAAAAATTGCATGCGTGTATCAGTCAGTAAGAATATATTTGAGTAAATTTTTTTTGTTTGTTTTACTTTTATTAAGGAAATTGAAATTTGAATTGTCCTAAATTTAATTTTAAGCGTAAAATTAGTAAACTTTGTTAAATTGGTGAATTTGATGATTAAAAAATGAATGATAACCAATGATATATGTTTTTATCGCTACACTAGCTACCGACCACCATTTTGAAATTTTCAGAACACCACAAATGTCCATGTTGCTTATCGGAATCGACGAAATTTGTGATTTGTAAACGTAGATCATTATATGTCAATTACAGGAATTGACATATAGTGAATTAAAGTTTTTTTTCCATAATTTCAAAACATATGTTAAGTGGCAATGGTCTCGGACTCGTTCCTCATCGGCTGCAAACGTTTTTTCGCATATATGGCAGCAAGTATTTTCTATATGTGAACGCCGTTCCCCTTTAGTCAGGGGTTGCATTGGCCTGATGTTCAGCTTTTCCTGTACAGCTATGGATGCAATTTTTTTGCAATTCTAATGCAAACCATTGTTGGCAATTCTTGCCTCGATATGCTCTGTAATATGAGAGCTTAGCATCATGTTTGTAGTGGAAATAGAATCCTATGCTGTGAAGCTCATGTTCCTGGATTTGCTGTGTATTTTGATCGTTTATCTGAATCGGCTTCAATATTGACTCAAGATGGGCATACACACAAAACGGGACGGGATTCATATGGTTATAATTCCTATATTCCAACCATTTCTTTTCCTCTGATGGAAACATAATTCTGCAGTCATTTTACTTGTCGCATTCAGGAGTGTATGATGCTAATTTTTCTTCAGAGTAAAAGTAGAGTAAACATCTATCGCAAATATATTTTCTGCACTTATGTTTCGACGTTTGCCTCAATACAAGGCGCGAAAGATCTTTAATCCAGCAGAAATGATATCTGCCGGCATCATCATAATCATCATCCATATGATCGTCATCCTTTGTATTATCATAGTCATCTTGTATCATAAGGAGATTTACATGTCGATCCATCCTCGGTTTCGTAAGTCTAACTGGAACTGTGGTGAAGAAACGCTCTTTCTCTAGGATGAATACGTTTATTGATAAATCGTTCTGGTCTTCAAATTGCGTAATTTGCTTAAGTGTCATGGGAAATGTTATCCTATTTCAATTAAGTACAGTTGAATAATGTGGATATGATGAGGTCCTATCAGAGCTGAGAGTTGTAGGATATAGCGCTGATATTACGGCCCATACGAAGCATGCTTCATCATTATTCTTCAAATTAATGCATGCTTTCTTTGATGCAATCTCCTTTGGTAGAGGTATATACGAAGATCCTCGGAGCTGTTCAAACTTGTTGATGTGTACTGCTAGATGTATTATAGAGTTCAGTGCCCAGCCACTGTCTTTTTCCTGGAATTCTTCCAGCTGAGTGTTTATTGGATCCAAAATGTTTGATTTAAACCACTCCTCTAAATTATCATCTGCACTAATTGCAGCTGTTCTCGCTTGGAAATATTTAATGTCCTTTATAATTTCATTGTCACCAGTTTCCTTAACAAATTGACCGCAAAGCTTTGTAGATACTTTAATATTAAAATAATATTTTAATGTATTCTTAATGCGGCGCATAAATAGTTTGGCAGCATCTTGCATAAATAGCTTCGGATCGATATGTTTTAAATTTGCAATAACACCTTGTCGAATTCTGTCTGCGAACGCTATCTTTATTTCCTCCCACTTTACAAAATCACTTCTTCTTACGCCAGTAATTCCTCCACCTCGACGGGGAGTTCGCAATAGTGCTCTCAATGCTTTAATTTGTTCGAGACAGCTCGCGAAATGTCGTTTCCTAGCACTCTTATTGCACTTCCGAAATGCAACTTGAAATTTATGCATGTTTCTATTGCACTTTTGAACAATATAGTCTTTATTCACTGAATTTTTTAAACACTCCATCACATCTTTTCGCAAATTTTCAATTATTGAAAAACTTTTATTTACTAACACCGAAGACATTTTTAATTTTTTTATATGTTTTTAAACTATCACTGAGGCTCACTAAAACTGACTGATGCTCCCCAAGAGTTTGGTTGGGCTTTTATAGCAACAGTTTGTGAACATGAATGATCCTGCTGCTGCAATAATCATTGCACAGGGTGAATTCCAACGAATTTGCTTATAGGCTGAGATGATATCGAATAAACAATAAAACACAAAAACAACATAAATCATCCAAATTAATTTGATTACTTTATTCTGTTGGCTGAACTTGCAAATACGAATGAGATTGTTTACATGAATGCATTTCAAGATAAAAAGAAAATGTGAAAATTTGTTTAGTTTATGCGAATTCTAATGAAACGATTCGATCGGTAAAATTCTTGGAACAATAAAATAAAATTGTTGGCTGCCTACAGTAAGTGTGGTATCAAATTACGTGAAAAGAATAAATGTGCTGATATTGCTGAAATTTGTTTACACAGGTGTGCATGACTCATTCAGCTAAAATGCGAATTTTTTAAACAGGAAGTTTACACAGATGTGTACGAACTATTCAGCTTAAATGCGAATTTGTTTACAGCGGTGATATCAAATTACATCATAAACAGGGGAAGCATGCCTAATGTTTAGTAAACATTTAATATTTGATGCTCAGAACCACACTGCCCTAGAACGCCTATAGAAAGCCATCCGGAACTTTTGATATCTACAAACTCCTCACTAAGAAATATTCAAGTAAGAAAACAGCAAATCCAAGGCGACATTATGCTGATATCTACAACTCCCCAGGGTAACTTGAATTATTACTAATATTAATTACACCTGAAAAGGTAAGATCGCCAATATCTCCAAAACCATAGCACGTTGAGGATTTCTGATGAAAATTTTGTCCCCCAACAGAACCAATGCCCTATCCACTGGCACCTCCTAGAATCTATTGGTATGAAAAAGAATAGCATAGCGTTAACTTTAATTATTACTTATATTAGTTCAAATCCAAAAGCCTACATTTAGGCGCAACACTTGAAAACAGCAAAATCATAATAAAAAACCCTACACTTAGGCGCAGCACACCATGAGCAAAAAAAAACTTGAATTATTACTAAAAAAGTTAATGTCATCTCCTGGTCAGCCAGACGGTACGAGAGGAATTCTCCAGACAGGCCCTGTGATGTAGACCGCTAGACAGAATCCTCCTCAGTGGTCCAGAATCCGGTCCAGAACCACCAAAATAGTTGGAATTTTCCGTGCACTTTTTGTATGGAAAAAGTGCGCCAGAATCCCCATAACGTAACTACTTTCTATATTGATTCTTATGGAAAAGTGCCAAACATTGACTTTATATATGCCATAGAGCCTAAACTACTATCTATACAGGAAAATAGTCTTCTATTAATTTAAAGCTTGGTTCCTTACCTTCCCAAAGGCTACACTTCCTGCATACCTTACTTAACAAATTAATAAAATAGTTTTGATTACAAAGTTATCTTACCATTTTACACTTAATACATCTCAGCTGAGTGATAATTGCATGTGCGTATGTGCAGCCGGAGATCGAATTTGTAGGCAGCTACATTCGATATCATCAGCCCAAGGCACCCCATGACAGCACAGCGCCATTACAATGATTAATCAGCTGACCATGTTTGTTTGAGAAATCGTAGTCATTTGGTTAAGATAAATTTTTTTAAATAATTTTGTTAGGAAAGGTCGGACAATTTTATTACGGTTCGGAAGATAAGAAAGCAGGCTTAAGATTATTAGAACACCATTTTTCTGTATGAATAGTAGTTTAGGGCGGAGGAGTTATTCAGCTTTTGTCAGTTTTACATAAGAACACTGCAAATATTTTAGAATGTAAGGACTCCGATGGGCCTCGCATGTGTTAGGGATGGAGTCTGCTTCATGGCTTGTGAAGTAATCTCGAGGGTTTTTATCTTACACATTGATGAATGTGTTATAATCCAGTACTTTGTTCTTATAGTATACTGCAACGTTAGTTAAGCTCCACCATGCAAGGTTTTCCTATCCGTCTCTTGAATAAGAAGTGTCGTGAAATAAGTATCTGAAGGAAGTATGATAGGATGAGCCTCAGAGTATGAGATGAATGCATGTTGTAGTCGTCCTCCAACACGTAATACTTGGTTATGATCAAGCATAGGATTCAGCGACAAAAGTTTGCTTTTACGTGGTACAGGAAGCCCTGCAGTTATCTTTCTGATTTCGTCTGAGAAAGCTAGATTTTGGATGTGTTTAATCTAAAAGGTTAGAGCTTTGTCATAGTCTGTCGGTGAAAGAGCAGAAATGGTTGGCCTAAGACTTAATTTACACCATGCTGTAACGTTCAGTAATTTTTGTAAGGATGAATATTTTGTCAGAAGATCCCATGGTTGTGCTATTTGGATAGCATTACTTAATACCTTTTCGTTTCTTTCTGGCACCTCGTCAGAAGTTTTCTTTGCTGTTTCTGTGGGCCATTTTGTAGAGGGCTAAGCAAGCCACTTAGGTCCATTCTACCACAAAGAAAATGTTTTTAGTTCCTGTGGCCTTAAACCTCGCGTAGCACAGTCAGCCGGATTGTCGTGTATACAAACGAAACGCCAATTAGCTTCTGGTAATATTGTTTGAATCTCAAAAAGTCGATTTGCTATGAAAGTTTTCCATTGAGCTGGATGTCTCTTTAACCATGCCAGAACAGTAGTAGAATCTGCCCATAAATAAACTGGAACAGAATCAAGTTTTATTGAGTCTAATACTGATTTCAGCAATCTTGCGAGTTAGTTTTGCACCAAGTCCCGTGACAAAAAAAAAATTAAAAATTTACTCTTCCACTCTTCAGGCTCCAGACTACCTTTAGACCTAAAATTTGTGAGCGTTGGAATAGACACAGCTTTTACACTATGCTAATAAAAACCAATAAATATGGATTAAATCGGGGTAAAAAATATATATATATTCTTATTAAATTCACTTATCACCAAGAACCCAGGAACAATGTCATATGTTGAAAATGAAAATAAAAATAAAATTAAATTAAATTAAATAAATGGTAAAATAAATGGCGAGAGGAATGAAGGAAGTATATTGTACGATGTACATGTAGTATAAAGAACAGGTCTGTGCGATGGTAATAAGCAATCTAATAAAATCATAGGATTGAGCTAGTATGTGCTCAAAAGAGCGGTAGAAAGTATATTGGGTGATATACATGCAGTATAAAGAACAGGTCTGTGCGATGGTAATAAGCAATCTAATAAAATCATAGGATTGAGCTAGTATGTGCTCAAAAGAGCAGTAAAAAGTATATTGCGCGATATATATGTAGTATAAAGAACAGGTCTGTGCGATGGTAATAAGCAATCTAATAAAATCATAGGATTGCGCTGGTATGTGCTCAAAAGAGCGGTAGAAAGTATATTGGGCGATAGATATGTATTATAAAGAATAGGTCTGTGCTATGGTAATAAGCAATCTAATAAAATCATAGGATTGCGCTAGTATGTGCTCAAATGAGCGGTAAAAAGTATATTGGGCGATATATATGTAGTATAAAGAACAGGTCTGTGCGATGGTAATAATCAATCTAATAAAATCACTGGACTGCGCTAGTATGTGCTCAAAAGAGCGGCAGAATGTATATTGGGCGATATACATGTAGTATAAAGAAAAGGTCTGTGCGATGGTAATAAGCAATCTAATAAAATCATAGGATTGAGCTCGTATGGGCAAACCAAGCAAAGGTAATATAACAAATTCAATGTGGGTTGTATGAAAGTAAGAAGCACATTATGATGTGGGAATGCCTAGAATGAGTTGCAATCACATAGTGTTTAAGGAAACGCATAAGACATATTAATTTTTATAAGGAACACATGAAAAAATTTAGTTTGTCACTATCCCTTTTCAGACACTACTCAACGATCGCATTCATATCCTTTTAACGGAAATCGGATTTGCGAAAAAATATTTTCAATCAACTCATTTCCTCATTTTTGTCCGGGACAGATGAAGTTATTAGGAAAGGCATAGAGTTTTTGATTTTTATCAGGGACACATAAAAAATTGTTGATTTGTCCCTATCCATTTTCAGTAACTACACAACGATTGTATACATGTCCTTTTACCGGAAATCGGATTTGCGAAAAAACATTTTCAATCAACTAATTTCCTCATTTTTGTTCGGGACAGATGAAGTTATTAGGAAAAACATAGAGTTTTGGATTTTTATAAGGGACACATGAAATTTTTTTGATTTGTCCCTATCCATTTTCAGTAACTTGTTATGATCAACACAACACCCTTCGGTTCTCACGCCGCTGTCCATACCTACGTGACAAGGAATCCACTTTCATTAATTTCCTTTAAATTCTTAAACCCTTGTCACATCTAAAATATGATCACATAATTTATACAAAAGTGCCAAATAAACACTCGAGTGTTTATTTGAACCATGCACACAACATATCAAACGCAGTTACAGTTTTGCTGACTTCGCGTCTTGTTTTCAAGTAGAATATCAAATTCCAGACAGCGCGTGGGAGCCAGGGCGATAAGCAATGAGAATCGATAGTTTGTGTTTTTTGACCAAGATCTTGGAGTTCGCTTCAGTCCGTCGTGCTTAAGACAACCATTGTAATATCTCTCTCTGTATTTCTAAAGATCAATTTAAATAAAAGTATTTGTTTTAATCAAAAAAGATAAAGGTGTTGTAATTTCTTTGAAGAGAATGAGAGCTACGGCGAGAAGTGTGGCCCCCCTCGTAGAATTATCTTAGCGAGCGTAACAAATGGTGGCAGCGGTGTAATCCACGCGACCGTAATAATAAAATTCGTGTGCTAAATCACAATCCACGCGATCATAATAATAAAATTCGTGTGATAAAACGCAATCCACGCGATTATAATACAAAATTCGTGTCAATAAGTCATAATCCGCGCGATCTTAATGCAAAATTCGTTTGCCGACGGATTATGAGGATCAAACAAACTGATCTTCTCTTAATTGGTTTATACACAGTGATCTTCGCTTAATTGGCTGATACTCATTGGATCTTCCCTTTATTGTGATCTTCGCTTTATTGTGTGATACTCATTGGATCTTCGATTAATTGCAACCCAGGAAAATCGATCAGTAAATTTACTGGAAGCTCATTCAGTAAAGAACCGCGTGTAATAAACTATATCAATCTATTGAATAGAATGGAATCAATACGGATGATACTGTAAGTCAGGATATCAGTTTAAAATATTATAATATATTTCTATATTGCTTATTTCTCCATTGCTTGATACAAATTATTATTAAATGTAGTAAATAATTAAAAGTAGAATTTAATTAAAATTAATGTGTCGAATAAAGTGGAACCAATACAGATGGTCCTGATATTATTTTAAAAAACAATTCTCTATTGCTTAATCCAAATTATTATTGAGATTATTAAATAAATAAAAGTGAACTAAATAGCTCATGGAAAATAATTAGTGGTGTGTGCTTTGTGTTGTCTGATTACGAGTATGGAGCAGTAATTTCATTCGTCCCTGTGCCGATAAGTAACTAACAAATTTTGTTTAAATGAAAATAATTGTTGCTCTTAAAATTTTGTATATCATGTGTATACTTACAAATTGAATCAATGAAATGATCACGAAGCATGATTTTATATTAACCATATCTGAGTGCTAATTAACCTTTTTCATTATGCTCAGCTCGCGCTGTAAGCATATCGTAATTTCAAGCATTCTAAAATCAGTCCGTAGTAAAATCCCTCGTAATAATGTTCATATTGCAGTAATAGAAACATGTCATCTCCGGCGCTAGATTTATTTCGAAGTCTTTTTGCGTTTTACGAAAGCTTTCCTACATTCTCGTGCATACAGTTGGCAGTGCGTAGTTCTCGACTTCTGCTCCTTGCCGAGACGTTTTGAAAAGAAGCGTACTGAGTATTTGTAGTGTTTTATTTGTTTTTTGTTGGTTTTACGAGTTTGCGAATTGTGTTTTGAGTCTTTATTGGAGATCAATAAATTGAGTTAGGGATAACCGCGAAGTTTCCTTTGAAAGTTCTTGTTGATAAGAAAAATTGCGAATATTATATTATTCTCCATCAGGCAGTAGATAACAAAAGGTGTAGTAAATGGAATTATTGTATTCCTCCCAATTTTGCAAATAACAGAAGGGATCATTTAGGAAAATAAACTAATTACATGCTCTCGTTCAATCTTTCTTTGCGAGGCGGAAAAAAGATTCCACGAAAACCGGGTGAACCAGATAACTCAGAAGAAGAGTCAAGCGAATCAGAAGAGGTAAGTGACTCTCTTCCAAAGTCAGTAGCGGATAAAGGCACCGACGACCCAAAAAGCTCACTTCCCTGCAACCCTCAATTAGAAAAAATTCAAAGAATGGCCTCCTTTAATATAGCAAACGCTATAAAACTTATACCGAAATTCGACGGAAATTCTGAAGCAGTCGCTAGATTTCTGCAAGTTGCCGAAATCCATTATTCAAAAGCCTCTAACTATAATGAGAAAGCCGAATTTCTTGACCTGATTAAGTCAAAGTTAACCAATAGGGCATATACCGCGCTTCTTCGATATCAAGACTTTAATAACTGGCCCGACTTGAAAACTGCTATAAAGAAGAACTTCGTGAAGTTCCGTTCAACTCAGGTCATACAGGCAGAGCTGTTCACTATAAAGCAGGGACATCGCGATACAGTTGCTGAATACGCAGCGAAAATCGAGAAATTGTTAGACGAAATAAATATAGCAAGTACTCAAGGAGAAGAAGACGAGGGTAGTAAAGCTATTAGGAGTCTTTATGAAAAAACTGCTACAAAAAATTTCAAGAGAGGATTAAAGCATTCTTTGAAACTTATAGTTAAGTCTACAAAGCATGACACTTTTAGCTCTGCAATTGATTACGCACTAGATGAGGAACTCATAGCTGAAAACGAAGAACCAGATACAAAGAAATGCACCTATTGCAAAAATTTAGGTCATACAGCTAATGAATGCCGGAAGTTACAAAATCGGGATAATTCAGGAACTTCGAACGGATACAATCGTCCGTATCTTCCAAGATTTTCTAACCCGCGCGTGACTACGATTCAAACAGCGCCAGTACGCTGTCAGTATTGCAAGAATATTGGGCATTCTATACAAGAATGCCGGAAGCGACAATACAATAATGCGAAACGCGAAAATGCGACGGTAAACCATTATACGGCAACCAGCAATCAAACTCGAGTAACTGAGCGCAATGGACGACGTCCGAATTCGGGAAACGCCAATATACCTTGCACCAGCGGTACTATGGTGCGGGTACAAGACCTAAGTTAGAGTGCCAACGTAAAATTTCTCACATATCGACAAAAACTTCTAATGAAACTTCAATCCCAATTTTAAATTTTAATTCACGGCAAACGTTTCAAAATGAAATCAATTTGAACATTCTTCAGTCCAAAGTAAAACAAAACAAATTCCTCCTTGACACAGGAGCTTCTATTTCTATAATTAAAGTTAGTGCATTAAAAAACGAAGTTTGGGTGCAGACCAATTTGGCCATTTCAATTAAAGGTATTTCTGAACAAACAATCCTCACTAAAGGTATATGTTATCTAGATATACATCTGGCCGAAGCCTCTACATTTAGTCACCCATTCCATGTAGTCTCCTCAGATTTCCCTATTTATTATGAAGGAATCATTGGTGAAGATTTCTTGTCAAAGACAAAATCCGTACTTAACTGTAGATCCCAGACTGTAACAGTCCAAACCAAGGAAGGAGGGGTAGAACTCGATTTTGTATACTCAAGGAAAAATATAACAATTCCACCGAGGACATAGACCATCCTCAAATTCGGCCCTATTTTAGAAAACGATGAAGTCATTTGTCTGCCGACTGAAATAGCACCACAAGTATATACCTCAGGGTGCATAACAAAGCCCGAGGACGGACACATATACATCTCAGTCATAAACTCTTCCCAAAACGAGGTAGAAATTACAGATACAACACCCTTAAAATCAGAGAAACTCAACAATTACGAAGTATACGATCTGAAAAGTGTCCGAAATCAGGACATAATAGGACAGCGACTGGAGAAGCTTACATCCCTTCTAGAGCTAGATCACCTAAATTGTGAGGAAAAGCTATCCATTGACGACATCTGTCGCGAATTTAACGAAATTTTCCATCTCGAAGGAGACAAATTATCTTTTACACCAACTATTTCGCACGATATCCCAGTTATGCCAAATAAATACCCCATAAATGTCAGACCATATCGCTTACCCGAAATACATAAGCAGGAAATTAAAAAACAAGTAAAGCAAATGTTAGATGATGGGATCATTCGCCACAGTACTAGTCCATGGAACGCCCCACTGCTAGTTGTACCAAAAAAGCCAGATGCTCAAGATAACAAGAAGTGGAGAGTGGTAGTGGACTTCCGCAAGTTAAATGAGTTAACTGTAGCTGATGCACACCCACTTCCTAACATCGAAGATATCTTAAATCAGTTAGGCGATTCTAAATATTTCTCCACTCTAGATGTTGCGAATGGCTATCACCAAATACAAGTAGGCGAGGGCGACAAACCAAAGAAAGCATTCAGTACCCCTTACGGGCATTTTGAGTTTAATCGCATGCCATTCGGCCTTCGAAATGCTCCTCCCACATTCCAGCGTTTGATGAACCAAGTGCTGACAGGGTTACAGGGTATTAGATGTTTTGTCTACCTTGACGATGTGGTCATATATGGGCGAGATTTAGAGGATCATAATCGTAAACTTCGGGAAGTGTTCGAGTGTTTAAAGAAGCATAATTTAAAGCTCCAACCGAACAAGTGTAAATTCCTCTGTAAGGAAGTACATTATCTGGGCCATGTAATAACCGACAAAGGAATAAAACCCGATCCTAATAAAGTAGTAGCTATTGAAGTCATCCTACCTCCAAAAAATATAAAACAACTCAAATCATTTCTAGGTCTCGTGGGCTACTATCGGAAGTTCATCCCTCGATTTTCTAAGCTTGCTAATCCACTGAACCAATTACTAAAGAAGGATATTCCCTTTAACTGGGATGCTCACTGCGATGAGTCCTTCAATCTTCTAAAGAAATCTATTATGCAAGCTCCAATACTACAGTACCCTAACTTGGAGAAACCTTTTTTTGTCACTACTGATGCCAGCAATACGGCGATAGGCGCAGTGCTCTCTCAACGAAAGGAACCAGACGGTACGGACCTGCCAATTGCATTTGCAAGCAGAGTCCTGAATAAGGCCGAAAGGAAATATTCTACGATTGAAAAGGAAGCACTAGCGGTCGTATGGTCAACTAAACAATTCCGGCCGTACGTTTACGGAAGGAAATTCACAGTAGTGACAGATCACAAGCCTCTAGTGTGGATCTTTAACCTCAAAGATCCATCCTCAAGGATTATGCGCTGGAGAATCAAACTAGAGGAGTACGACTTTGTTGTTGTCCATAAAGCTGGGCATTTGAATAAAAATGCAGATGCATTATCCCGACTGGAAACAAAAAACCTCTCTGTGGTGACGAGGTCTCAAGTAGGAATAAATCAGAAGCAAACCAAGCTCAACACTTCTAGCTCAAGTCAGACGAATACGCCAACTTCAATTAACACTAAGCCAAATAAAATAGACAACAGTGAGTTAGTCCCCAGTCTGGATCCCAGCAGACAACCTGAACTCAAATCAAGTATACCAATACGGGATCCCATAAGAAATAATTTAAAAAACTCAAAGCCCATTTCAATTCAAAACGACCATTCGGGTGGAAATAAACCAATAACATTAACGGAAAAAGACAAAATTGAAAAAGTCATTCACGAATACCACTGCACTCCCACTGGCGGACATCAAGGAGTCATCCGCACAGTAAAAAGAATCAAACAGAAGTACATTTGGAAAAATATGTATAGGGACATCAAAATATATATATTATCTTGTGATAATTGCCAAAGGAATAAAGTCACAAGAAAGGTCAGAATTCCCATGAAAATCACAACAACCTCCACAAAACCATTCGAACGGGTATCATTAGATATTGTTGGACCAATAAACCCACCATCAAATAGCGGAAATCAGTACATACTTACCTTTCAGGACGATTTAACGAAATTCGTACTGGCCATTCCACTTCCCAACCAAGAAGCGGGAACTGTGGCCGAAGCGTATGTACGCAAAATAATTTGCGTGTTTGGTACTCCTCAGTATCTGCTAACCGATCAAGGTAGTAATTTTCTCAGCGATTTATTTAAAAGAACTTGTAAACTATTAAATATAAAGAAAATACAAACTACACCCTATCACCCTCAGTCGAATGGATCCCTTGAACGATACCATCGTAGCCTGAATGAATATCTTAGAAGCTACGCGAGCAAAGACAGTAATAACTGGGATACCTGGATTGATTATGCTGTTTTTTGTTACAATACTACTCCGCATTCCGCAACAAACTTTACGCCTTATGAAATCTTATTCGGTATGAAACCTGAAATCCATCTTCCGTCACCAGGTCAGTGGAACCAGTATATAACTATGATGACTATGTCATCGAAATCAAAGCTCGATTACAGAATGGTTACGCCTTGGCGCGCGAAAATGTAGTAAGAGCGAAGGAACGCTCAAAATTTTACTGTGATCGGGGTACAAAAGAAACCACATTCAGCATAGGAAACAAAGTGCTTCTGGAAAGTAAAGTATGAAAAAACAAAAAACTGACCATGAAATATGAAGGGCCATATAAAGTAGTGGAAATCCGATCACCTGAGACGTCCGTAATACGTATAGGAAGAAAGGAAAAGTTAGTGCACAATAACCTGCTAAAACTGTATATAACATAAACCGTTAATAATTCTGTTTCTGTGTATATCCGCTTTAAATAATAATAATCCGTACTACACCTGCATAAAACCTCTAATTGAAAAAAAACCTTTTCTGCTCATTACGGGGCCATGGGCATACTGCTCACAAATACCTACGCCCAGCAATTTGAATCATATCATACCAACACTCCTATTAAAAACGCGAGTGGCATCTACCTCGAGAAATTGGGTCTGTTAGGAAAATCTACCTCAGTCTGGAGACTGGTGGTGCACTTTGACTTCGATAAATTCGAAATTGAAGAAAAACAACTCCAACAAAGGTACAAAGATGTCTCTAATTTCTGTAATAAACTAAAACCCCTACTGGATCCGTGCAAAGCTACTCTTAAAATATTAAACGCGACACTAAATGAAGTATTTGAAAATAATAGTATAATTCGTAAGACTTTTCGCCGACAAAACACTCAAAGGAAAGCTAGAAGTATTGTAGGGGAAGTGGGAAAATTGTCGAAATTCCTATTTGGTACTATGGATGAGGATGACTCAACAAGAATCAATGCGGCAATAAATACCCTGCAAAGCAACCAAATAGTCTTACATCAAGTAGTTTCAGATCAAACAACTGTCATATCCAATATAATAGAAACGCTAAATAACACGGAAAACACAATAAATAAAAGATTTGAAGAGGTCCAAATCCTTCTTAACTCCTTAACGGAGGGTCTCAACAGTAAAGATAAAATCGAGAAGACCTTACACCTATTCGATAAATTATCTAATTTTATCACATTGTCCCTTAACCGTGTCCTGACCAAACAGGAAGAACTTACGAGTGCAGTATACGAAGCAAAGTTAGGTAGACTGGATAAACATGTCTCCAGGTCGCACACATTCATTGAAGCTCTTAAGGAAATACAGTTAGAGCTCCCAAATGATTTAAAATTGCCTGTCAAAGCTTCAGTAGAAAACTTACCTCTCATAAATAAACTCTCGAGTAGAACCACTATATACCTCCCAATTCCTGGTACTCAATATAGAGATCCCATTAGTTAGTGACACTTTCAAGTTGTATAAACTAACAAGTATACCTGCGCTACATAAGAATGACCTATATTACCTTATTCAAACGGATGCAGATTACGTGGCAATCAATGAGAAACTAAGACAATATATATTCCTAAAAAACGATGAAATTGAGCAGTGTCTGTCTATTGAACTCATGTATATATGTACTCAAAATTACCTTACTTACCATCAGAACCCACAGAATTGCATAATAAGCTTACATTTAGGACACAACAAAATAAATAACTGTGAGATACGAATTTTTAAAATCACCCATGAGATATGGCACTCACTTAACAAAGCCAATGCTTGGTTGTATATAACTCCAATCCCAAGCCAGGTAAGAATTTATTGTAATGATACCGCATACTCGGTTCAAATAGCACAAAGCGGAATACTTGAATTACAACAGGGATGCAAAGCGTCCACCCATGAAGTGAACGTAGAAACCACTAGTGTAAAGAAAACAACAAAAACATTTGTACAATATTTGGATAACATAAGTATAGAAAATGTCACATACATTCTTGAAGAGAATTATGGAAAAACTTATTTCACACAATTAAAAGATTTTCACTTACAAAACTCTAACTTAAAGAGACTCAGTGTAAAAGTAGAAAAAATAAAAGAAAATATAGTAATAATAATTTTTATAGCTTGGTATATAAGTAAAAAATACTTGAAATGTAAAATAAATATTACACGCATTGAAAATATAAATGGTGAACAATAGAAATTAAAATGTAATAACAATATGAAAAAAAAATGGGTTTTTATGATAAATAAAATTTATTCATTATGTAAGTACATAGAAATTCAGATTATGTAATTAAAGTGAAAAAAAAATGTATAAATAAATTTTTAGAATCAAAAAAAAAAAAATATATAACCAAAAAGACAAAAAAAATTTTTTTAGGATATAGCACGATTTTAACAACTTATTATAACAAAAAAATCATAGTACATAGCACTATTTGAATTTTATTTTTCATCTTTTGTAAGGGGGGAGGAGATGTTATGATCAACACAACACCCTTCGTTCTCACGCCGCTGTCCATACCTACGTGACAAGGAATCCACTTTCATTAATTTCCTTTAAATTCTTAAACCCTTGTCACATCTAAAATATGATCACATAATTTATACAAAAGTGCCAAATAAACACTCGAGTGTTTATTTGAACCATGCACACAACATATCAAACGCAGTCACAGTTTTGCTGACTTCGCGTCTTGTTTTCAAGTAGAATATCAAATTCCAGACAGCGCGTGGGAGCCAGGCCGATAAGCAATGAGAATCGATAGTTTGTGTTTTTGACCAAAATCTTGGAGTTCGCTTCAGTCCGTCGTGCTTAAGACAACCATTGTAATATCTCTCTCTGTATTTCTAAACATCAATTTAAATAAAAGTATTTGTTTTAATCAAAAAAGATAAAGGTGTTGTAATTTCGTTGAAGAGAATGAGAGCTACGGCGAGAAGTGTGGCCCCCCTCGTTGAATTTTCTTAGCGAGCGTAACAAACTACACAACGATCGTATTCATGTCGTTTTAACGGAAATCGGAATTGCGAAAATACATTTTCAATTAACTCATTTCCTCATTTTTGTATGGGAGACAGGAAGCTATTAGGAAAGGCATAGACAATTTTAGGTTTTTTTAAGGGACACATGATTTTTTTTTGATTTGTCCCGATCCATTTTCAGACACTACTCAACGATCGCATTCATATCCTTTTAACGGAAATCGGATTTGCGAAAAAAACATTTTCAATCAACTCATTTCCTCATTTTTGTTCGGAACACATGAAGTTATTAGGAAAGGCATAGAGTTTTGGATTTTTATAAGGGACACATGAAATTTTTTTGATTTGTCCCTAACCATTTTCAGTAACTATACAACGATTGTATTCATGTCCTTTTACCGGAAATCGGATTTGCGAAAAGACATTTTCAATCAACTCATTTCCTCATTTTTGTTCGGGACAGATGAAGTTATTAGGAAAGGCATAGAGTTTTGGATTTTTATAAGGGACACATGAAATTTTTTGATTTGTCCGTCTCCATTTTCAGTAACTATACAACGTTCGTATTCATGTCCTTTTAACGGAAATCGGATTTGCGAAAATACATTTTCAATTAACACCATTTTTGTATGGAAGTGAGGAATTTATTAGGAAAGGCATAGACATTTTTAGATTTTTATAAAGGACACATGAAATTTTTTTGATTTGTCCCTATCCATTTTCAGTAACTACACAACGATTGTATTCATGTCCTTTTACCGGGTAAAAAATATATATATATTGTTATTAAATTCACTTATCACCAAGAACCCAAGAACAATGTCTTATGTTGAAAATGAAAATAAAAATAAAATTAAATTAAATTAAATTAAATAAATGGTAAAATAAATGGCGAAAGGAATGAAGGAAGTATATTGGGCGATATACATGTAGTATAAAGAACAGGTCTGTGCGATGGTAATAAGCAATCTAATAAAATCATAGGATTGCGCTAGTATGTGCTCAAAAGAGCAGTAAAAAGTATATTCGGCGATATATATGTAGTATAAAGAACAGGTCTGTGCGATGCTAATAAGCAATCTAATAAAATCATTGGACTGCGCTAGTATGTGCTCAAAAGAGCGGCAGAAAGTATATTGGGCGATATACATGTAGTATAAAGAACAGGTCTGTGCGATGGTAATAAGCAATCTAATAAAATCATAGAGTTTTGGATTTTTATAAGGGACACATGAAATTTTTTTGATTTGTCCCTATCCATTTTCAGTAACTACACAACGATTGTATTCATGTCCTTTTACCGGAAATCGGATTTGCGAAAAAACATTTTCAATCAACTCATTTCCTCATTTTTGTTCCGGACAAATGAAGTTATTAGGAGAGGCATAGACAAATTTAGATTTGTATAAGGGACACATGAAAATTTTTGGATTTGTCCCTAATTTTCAGTAACTACACAACGATCGTATTCATATCCTTTTAACGAAAATGGGATTTGCGAAAATACATTTTCAATTAACTCATTTCCCCATTTTTGTATGGGACACAGGAATTTTTTTTATAGTAGGGTATAGGGTAAGGGAAATATGGTTTTTCGATCTTAATTCGGCTAAATATACTCCGATTTCCAAAATTCCTTTTGATTATTTTTTCTTGCTTTTTTCTGTTTTTGTGAGCCTATCCCCCTTCCACCCCTCTTAAGTTGACAAAAATTAATTTTCGACGGCCAAACTTTTTAACTAAAAACGTCACTTAGGAATTTTCCTCTACGAACTTCAGATAAATCCAATTTTTGAATTTTTTGTTGATGCACACTTATCAGTAGATTACCTATACAAAATTTATTATTTATATAAATATAAATAAAACTATGAGAATTTCGGATGGCCACATTCCGCCATCTACCGGGAGTTCCTCTAAACTGGCGGACATACTATTTACATTTACAGCTACATGCCTCCTCTATGTCTGGTATCTTGGCCCTTTCCTTCACATTCTATGTCAATTTAACTGCCACAACTCCCGTGAAAATTTCCAATCTTTAGGATATAAAAAAATCGTGATATTTACTTTCATCTTTACGCCGAAAAGCACGTAGCGGTGGTAGGTGGGGGGGGGGGGTAAATGTTTTTACATATTCGTGATATACTCATCAAGACCTTTCCAATGACTCCTCATTTATTGAAATCGGATGAAAAATAAGAAATTTGTATTCATTTACCGATGTTTGCTACATGAATTTATAAGGGAAGGCATAAAGCTTTTGAGAATTTTATAAGGAAAACATGAAAAAATGTTGATTTGCCACTATCCATTTTCCACACCAATCCTAATCATGTGCTTATACTGGAAATCGAATTTGCGAAAAAGAGAAAATCTATAAACGCATTTCCCCATTTTTTATGGGACACGGGAATATTTTTTTATAAGGAAAGAGAAAACTTTTCTCAGTAAGAAAATTTTTCACTCTGTAACAGTTCGCCGTGAATTTATAAGTAAAAACTTTTATACATTTTTTATACATAGTAACTTACATGGATTTATAAGGAATGACATAACATATATTGATTTTTATAAGGAACATATGAAAAAATATTGATTTGCTACTATTTATTCTCAGACACTACACAACGATCGTAGTCACATCATTTTATCGGAAATCAGTTTTGCGAAAAAAAATTTTCAATTAACTCATTTCCAAATTTTTTGTATGGGACACAGGAATTTTTTTATAAGGAAAGAGAAAAACTTTCTCAGTAAAAAATTACTTTCTAATATTTTGCCGTGAATTTATAAGTAGAAACTTTGAAATTTTTATACATAATAACTTATATGAATTTATAAGGAATGGCATAACATATATTGATTTTTATAAGGAACATATGAAAAATTTTTGATTTGCTACTATCTATTCTCAGACACTACACAACGATCGTAATCATATCCTTTTATCGGAAATCGGTTTGCGAAAAAAAAATCAAATAACTCATTTCATTTTTGTTCATAAGGAAAGAGAAAAATTTTCTCATTTAAAATTTTTTTTCACTCTGTAACATTTCGCCGTGAATTTCATATCCTTTTATCGGAAATCGGTTTTGCGAAAAAAAAATTCAAATAACTCATTTCCCCATTTTTGTATGGGACACAGGAATTTTTGTTCATAAGGAAAAAGAAAAATTTTCTCATTATAAAATTTTTTTCACTCTGTAACATTTCGCCGTGAATTTATAAGTAAAAACTTTGATATTTTTATACATAATAACTTATATGGATTTATAAGGAATGGCATAACATATATTGATTTTTATAAGGAACATATGAAAAAGTTTTGATTTGCTACTATTTATTTGTAGACACTACACAGCGATCTTATTCAACTCCTTTTACCGGAAATCGGATTTGCGAAAAAAAACATATCAAATAACTATTTCTCCATTTTGGTGTGAGACATTTGAAGTGATTAGGGAAGGTATAAATCTTTTAAGATTTTTATAGGAACACATGAACAATTTTTAATTTGTCCCTATCTATTTTCAGACACTACATAACGATCCTATTCATCTTTCTTTATCAGAAATCGGACCTGCTAACACAAAATTTCAATTATTCATTTCCAATTTTTTTGTATGGGACGCAGGATGTTTTTTTATAAGTAAAGAGAAAAACTTTCTCAGTAAAAAATTCATTTACTTTCTAACATTTCGCCGTGAATTTATAAGTAGAAACTTTGATATTTTTGTACATAATAACTTATATGGATTTATAAGGAATGGCATAACATATGTTGATTTATATAAGGAACATATGAAAAAATGTTGATTTGCTACTATTTATTTGTAGACACTACACAACGATCTTATTCAACTCCTTTTACGGAAATCGGATTTGCGAAAAAAAATATCAAATAATTATTTCTCCATTTTTGTTTGAGACACTTGACGTTATTAGCAAAGGTATAAATATTTTGAGATTTTTATAAGGAACAAATGGAAATTTTTTGATTTGGACCTATCTATTTTCAGACACTACATAACGATCTTATTCCTCTGCCTTTATCAGAAATCGAATTTGATAAAAAAGAATAATCTGTAAACTCGATTCCAAATTGTTGTATTGTGTTCCATATTAGTTATTATTTTCACTTTTATAAGCGACACATGAACATTTTATCATTTCTCACTATTTATTTTCAGACACTACATAACGATCCTATTCACGTGACTTTAGTAGAAATCAGATTTGCAAAAAAAAAAATTCTATAAATCCATTTCTCAATTTTTGTATGGGACACATGAAGTTATTAGGAAAGGCATAAGTTACTACGATTTTTATAAGGAACATATGAAATTTTTTTGATTTGCTACTATCCATTTTCAGACACTACACAATGATCCTATTCATATACTTTTACTGAAAATAGAATTTCCAAAAAAAAAAAAATCTGTAAACTCGATTACTAATTGTTGTATACAAAGCATGAAATTATTAGGAAAGAATAAACCTTTTCAGATTTTTATAAATATTTGATTTCTCACTATCTATTTTTAGACATCCATTTAAAAATGTCTGCTCGTGAAATGATGACATTCAAACATTTCATAACACTTATGATTGGAGATATTGTACCGAGTGATGATGAAGTTTGGTTATTTCTCCTAAATTTGATTGAAATGATAGATATTATCCTCTCCTTCGAATTTACTGTGAATACTATAGAATCTTTGAAACTTAAAATCGAACAGCACAACAAAGATTATATTCGCTTATTTAGATATACATTGAAGCCTAAGTTCCATAATTTGACTCACTACCCGTATTATCCCCACTTCAGGTCCAATTCGTGCAATGTGGAGCTTCAAGTTCGAAGCAAAAACACAAGCAATTAAAAGTTTATTCACACGCTATCACTTCCAGAAAAAAATATTTGCTTAACACTTGCAAAAAAATATCGATTCGAGGGAATCCAGTTGATCCCCATTATCTGGCGTTTTTAATCAACCCATCAAATTTATCTCAATTGAGAATCATCAAATTTGAACATCTTTTAGGACCACCTGTGAATGCCGTGAAAACTTCCAGTGGAAATATTATGTTGAGCTTGAAAGAATATTATTTTTCCTTATAAAATACTACACTCATATTTGTTACTGTCTTCTTCTTAATAAACTGTACTATTCACTATTCAAAAACTATTCACCGCTCAATCAGTAAAAGGCACTAATATTAAAAAATAGCAATGGATTCAAACATCACATCAACGCAAATCTCTAATCTTGCTGAAGATGTAACCAGTACTAATGCCTTACCCGCATTCAAGACTTTCCACAACATGGATGAACGCTCGATTATGATAACGCACTCACCATCAAATCATCCTTTTATACAGAAGAACTACTGAAACTCTGGTGAAATTATATGATCATTTTTTGAGTAAGTAAATCCATTTGTTTTTAACGATATACGTAAGATTTTACTTTTATGATATGTTCATATTGCAGGTGAAGGAATTACAGCGCAAGTTCTAGAAATAATTAAAGTGCACCATATAAGGGACTTATTCCAAAAATGTGACTTAGGAACAAGAGTAATTTTCGAAAATTCTCTTGAAAAATGGAGAAACTCCATTGGAAAACCTTTGGTATACACCTGTTCATCTCTATTGGAATCGTCCGAAAATTTTACACTACACCCATTATCGTCAAGAATGTCATCTTAACGCCAGATCGTTTTTCGCCAAGATCATCGCCTTATCCGAATAGTCCCACCCGTGATATTTCCAAATTGCCATCAGAGTCAGATATTCCACTGGAAGCTATTTTGAAGGATACACAGAAAGGACTTTGTCTCAAAGAATATTACAAGCAGAAAAAAGCGTTTCACGAGGATCAACGATCTATTTTGATCAATCTTATTGCTCAGTATATACAGCTATAAATTAGAAAACGATATTATTAAAACGTTTCCCACCGAAAAAAATTGTAAGTACCTCTCAATTTTAAAGATGTTTAATTTCACCCTTTTACAAGAACACTTTACCGGTTTGAAAAAGGAATTCATCCTTTTGCCAAACTAATACATAGTTTTGCAAAAGCATCTTCGTTCTTTTTTACTAATTTAACTTCACACGAAACCAGTCACGCACAAAGCAAAAACAACTTGTATGAATTTTGGTGTGAATGCACACTAGAGTTTTTAAGATAAATTATTAGAAAAGGACGAAGATCTTTATGCAAAAGAATGGATTAGTTTTGAAAACGGGTAAATTGTTTTTAAAAACGGGTGAACTTGATATAAAAACCTCTTTTTGAGTATACAACATTTTTTCAAATATAAAGCTTAAATAATTCTTAATATATGTTAGGAGTATTACCGTTCCGGAAAAAGAGGAAAATTTACACCACGTTTTGCTACTTGAAATCACATTCACGAAATATCAAAACAATCAATCAAAAAATCTCTTAAACAAGAAGAAGTAAAACAACATTTCGGTGAGACAAATTAAACCTTTACATTTGACAAAAGTTGTTTTAAATAAAAATTTGTATTTCATCTTCAATTTATAGAGCCCGGAGAAAATGCAGAGTTATTACAGAGGTCTTTGAAAAACGACAATCTCACAGTGCAGGAATTTGACTATGCTTGGAAAGCTTGTAGTCAGTCGCGATTGCAGGACATAGTAGACGCAAGCTCTACTGGCGGCATATTCCTTAAGTCGCCGGAATATAAGAAACCATCCGGATATCGCCTGGTAATACTACGAACTTGCTTATTTACTTAAAGTGAACCAAAAATTGAAATGGGGAGCACAAGGCATTCTTTGAGGTCCGATTATCGTTTTTACCCATTCCCGCTATCAAATCACTTTTTATACCGCAAAGGGTTGGAAATTTGTCTTTCTTCGAAGATAGATGTAGTGATGCATGTACTTATATTTCGTTATTAAAAAAAGCTCAGAAAAAAAGTATAATTAGGACACCTCAAGGAAGCACCCTGTACTATCCATTTCAATTTACGGTTCATTATGAACATATTATTTTGTATTATTGTCATTTATTGTTGTTTTCTATAGATTGACGTGGACTTCAAAAATCGGTTTAAGACACGCTTTCCATTCTGGATAATGGGATGCTGTATCAGACAGAGTAAGCCAGAGTAAGACAAAGTAAGCTTAATTACATTTCAGTTGCAGTGATTGTGATAAATTTATTCTTTTTATTTTTCCACATTATATAGATGGAAAGGACACAGCACTCCTATGGGCGATGCATGAATATTTTATTTCATATCAAACAACTGTTTCATTGGACACTAAAGGCAAGAAAAACGTTAGCAGATTTTCCATTTCGGACTCACAGCAATCACTTTGCATTTGTGGTAAGTCCTGCGTCCAATTAGGGGAGAAATCCGGCATTTGAAGTCGAAAAGTGAGAAAATTCAGCCATTTATTTATGCGATCGGGGAGGAAATCACCACTGTAAAAGAAATATATGTTTATTTTGATAACATTAGATTCCCTTTTAATAACATATTACGTGCTGTAGATATCTGTATAAAGATATTTTTTCTATTTGATTGAAAATACCCAGATCCTGCGAAAACATTTTGGGTATTTATTGCCACATTTTTTTACAGTTTGAAATCTCCTAGCAACATCAAAGTTTCTCTTCTAATCGATAAATTATTGCAAGATGAAAATGCGTAATTCATAATATTTGTATACGTTTGAGTTAGTATAACAAAATTATAATATAATAATGTTTATGTTAACTATTATGTTCGGAATCAGTTTATATTTGAAAACTACAAAGAAATAGAGCACGTTTGTAAGAAATAGAAATAGAAAAAAAGCGGAATAAACTAAAAGACTTCTAAAATATTTAAAAATAGAAATAAAACGAAATGAAAATCTTAAATAATTGTTTTAATTACGACAGAGAGGAAACGGCAACAAGGAGAGGGGAGAAAGGGAGGTTGGGATGGGAGATGTCGTTAGTGAAATAGTTCACTGATATCGTGGATAAGTTCAAAGGACTTCAATGAAGTAGTTCACTGATATCGTGAATAAGTTCAAACGAGTTCAATGAAATATTTCACACATATAGCGAATAAGTTCAAAGGACTTCAATGAAATAGTTCACTGATATCGTGAATAAGTTCAAAGGACTTCAATGAAATAGTTCACTGATATCGTGAATAAGTTCACTAACATTTACATAAATTTGGGGTTACTGAATTTAGTGAACGGGTGTTCAAAAATACAGTGATCAAATTTATAGGTTGAAAAACTATGAAAAATTCACTGTATTTTCGAACATTTTCATAAATGTTGTGTACCTTTTTCGTTCAGTGTATGGTACAGAATTACTCAAAGGTACTGGAATTCTGAAAATGAAGGAAAACTGTGAAATAAAGCAACAATTTTCGAATCTTCGCTCACATAACGTTTATCCAAAGGTGGCTAGAAAATCAGTCACACCAACTGAAAATCTTACAGATCTCATTAAAACTGAGCAGTGCATAAAAAGTGCCATTTTTTCTATTATTTTATAGATGACGTTTTGTAAGTCTCCACTCATTTTACTGATCATTTTAATGTGCGGAGCATTAATATGCTGGTATAACTTTGACATTTCTTCGATTATTCACAAACCGAGTTTATTTAGTTATTCCCGTGGATTTCCTTGACGACGATACGCACTTAGACGTGCCGCAGCAACAATCTCGTTGGCGATATGATGATTATATCATTTATAAATAATAATCACTTAACATTTTTAAAACTAATTCCGATTAATTATGATTTTAACAGCTGTTCAACTCGTTTTCTCCACATAATTCTTACGTCACCTTTTTATCAGCGTTAAAATGCTATTTTATGGAGACCGCGTTAAATTTTACCAATACCCGAACTCCATACTAGGCTTTACTATCAAGTTGCAATCCAAGGCAAAATGAAAAATTTCTTTCATAGACGCAATTCAAGTTAAATTTTCTTTTATAAATTATCGAGATATCATGTTACATCCACCGTAAGGTCATTAAGAGACAAGGCGATGACATAGCAATTTTGGTTGAAGCTTTTTATTATGTATTGAGAATTTTATCAATTTGATTATTTTGTTATTTTATTTATTATAAATGTGTAAACGAAAGGCAATCAAGTCTCAGTCATTATTTTCGATCCGAAAAGTGAAAATTTTAATTTCCGTTCTCTAACATTGGGCATAGGTATTGTATCTAGGCACATTATCATCAAAAAAGGCATAGGTTCTGCACCTAAGTCTCGAATCAGCCACCTACGTACTGCACAGAGTAAAACCTTGGGCGATAAATTCATCGCGATATAAACAACCTTACTTCTTTAGATAAAATGTACATTTGAGATCTAGCTAAAGTAGCTTAGACTTACATTTTAATTTGTTTTTGTTTTTTTGTCAGTTTACTTACATTCATTTTAACTAGAATTTCTTTAATCTATTGTTATGTATTTCTTTATGTTTATCTTAGTATTAACATTGTTTGTATCTATTACAACATATTGTTACGTACAACAGAAAGAGACAACTGGTGAATCTGAAACTGGAATCTTCGGTTAGGGTCAGGAGTAGAATGAATAGAATAGTCAAGAAGATGCTGGAATAGAACACTCCAGAATAATCTGGAGAGTTTCTAGGGTATAAGTATAACAGTTGTCACTGCCAAAGCAAGAGTCTTTTCTTAGACATTGCAGTGTTAACAAGCGAAAGTAATAAACAACCGAAAGTGTTGTAATCAGATTGCGATAATTGAAAGTTGAATTGATTAATGGATTGTGAATTGTATAAGTGTAAAGTGAAATAAAGAACTTGTATATTAAATATTTAGTATTGTGTTTTAAATAACGAACCAAAGGCCACGCTGGCAACAGCTGGCGTCAGAAGTCAAATAAATTCGCGAAATAAAGTGGTGGCAATTGACTTGAAAATTCAACGTGTGATCAATTTTGTGAAATTGTGTTAAATTTTGAAAGTTGTGGAAAATAATTTATATTCAATTGTAAGAGAATTACTAAAGTAATGGGGCGCAAAGTGGACGAGCTTTGAATACAGGATTTGAAAGTGGAGTTAGGGAACCGGTCGTCACAAACGACCGGGGCAAAGAATGTTCTCGTCGAGCGACTGAAACAAGCTTTGATAGAAGAAGGAAAGAATCCTGAGACATTTGTTTTCGAAGATAACTTGAAAGAAACTGAAGCAGAAGAAAAGCCTGTGAGGAACATTGAACAAGATTTGGGCACTAATGAGTAAATTGGAGCTTTCATTAGCTCTGCAGATGAAGAATGCTTTTGAGGAAACAAGCAATTCTCTTGAGATACAAAAAAGATTTCTGGATACCCGTTTGGACGAACAAAAGAATGCTCTTAAGGAACAAAAGAATGCTTTTGAGGAACAAAAGAATTCTCTGGAATCCCGTTTAGATGAGCAGAAGAAATCTATGGAAACCAGCTTGGACGAACAAAAGAGTTCTTTGGAGCATTGTCTAGAAACTCGTTTGGAGGAACAGAAGACTTTCTTGAAAAACTCCTTAGACGAATAAAATTTGAAAATTGAAGGAATCGAGCAGGAAGTGGCGGAAGCTTAACAAAAAGTCACCGAGCAGCTTGACAGCTTTAAAGCAGATCTGGAAAGAATAAAGCATCATCAGCTTGTAAATGTAGCAGCTGAAATATCCGGTGCAGGTAGAATGAAACCTCCAATATTTAATGGAAAAAATACGTGGCATATCTTCAAGAGACACTTCGAGGCAACTTCAGAGGTAAATGGATGAAACGATGAAGACAAAGCTATAGCTCTGGTGTTAGCACTTCAAAGTCGTGCGTCAGAACTCTTACAAACTGTACCGATTGAAAATCAACGTGATTACACTTCATTAGTACAGGCGATAGAATTATGTTACGGAGATGAACACATGCAGCAAGTATATCGCCTACAGTTACGCAACAGGATTCAAAAGCATGGCGAATCACTACAACAGCTGCAGTCTTATGTGGAAAGGTTAGCGCATCTTTCATACTCCAGCGTAAATCTTAGACTATAATACAATTAAAACAAAATTAAATGGTATTTTAGCTATAATACAATTTTGATTTACCATACATATCTTAGACTAGCCTTAGATAATATATTTTCTGCGCCTGCTCCTTGCTGTTCTGATTGAATAGAATAATGTCCCCATGGTAGAGTATCCATTGTCCCACTCGTAATATACTGCTTGTTATCATATGAACTCAATGCAATCTTCTTCTGACTGATCGTGTAGACATTATGATTATGTGATCGTATGTATCTGATTAGCAGTTAATACTCGCTCGTTATTCGAACATTTGACGTAGTCTTCGAAATTGATATGCCTCTGGACTACTTTGGTCTTAACTCCTTTTGCTTTTTTTTACAGTTTTACCATCGTTTATACGCAGACGCTTATGACTTTCCCATTCAGCTCATCCTTCATTAGACCAGGAATCTTTTTATTCATGAGCGGTAAATTGTATTGATTAACTTCTGGGTAATCACTTGCATCAAATTTGTTTATATTTTCGGCCATAAACTCATATGCATTTTTTCCTTCAAGTTCATATATAAGAGAATCTATCTGTATACATACATGACTTTACATTTATCTCCAAATTCACGCTGCATAAAACTGTAGTGGAAATCATAGAGGCATACCTTTGAAATTTCCAAAACTGCCGTTCCAAGGCTTATTGAATAAGATTTTGAACCGCCTTAATTCCACAGCAACTAAATTCTCATCAAATATCGTTGCACTGTGGAACTTGGGTGCTATAATCCGAGCTTTTGCACCATAGCGACCATCCCACTTTACGCAAAGCTTTATATCGCTATACTTGCGAACATTTTCCATGGTCTTACTAAAAGCTGCATTAGTCATCTTCTTACATCTGTCCTTCACATGATCGCTGGTAGCCTGCTTCCGTTTGGTGCTATTTAAGTAAAGCCAAGCTGATTGGTTGAGTTCAAGAACCCGGTGCACTTTTTTCAGGATGAGGCCATGTGATAAGCATTGCCGAGAGCTTTTCTAATTTTGCGCCAGGTGGTGCTGCTTGCTCAGAGCACAACGGTAAGTCCTTATGCTTATCATGTAGATGTTGAGGATAATCCAAGTCAGGAATTTTGAAAACGTCAATATTGGGAACAACAACCCATTTGAATCCTCCGGTTGGTAAATGCTGTGACATTGCCTCTCCATAAAGGTTATTCACATTATAATACATCAGGTATTTCTCTGTCTCCTTAAGCTTAAAATCATCCATATATTTATTATTTGCTTTACTATATCTGTTCGAGCATTGACTTATATCACCTCCAATGCCTCTCTCTATGAATAGCAGTATATCTACGTCGGTTATCAGCTCTAATTTCACTTTGGTGTATTTTAGAATAGCATCCCATGTTAGGCTTGGCATGGTGTATTAATGTGCTGGCTCTAAATTGTAAGTCTTCATGCATACTTCGCTAAAGTTCTCAAACACCTCAGCCAATAGGAGAACATCGGTCTTAAGGTATAGATCTGAATATTCACCAAATGTTTGTATTATTTCAAATGTCTGCCAGACCTTTTCAGCATGATTGTAGTCCTCAGGAGATATAGCATTGTCAGTCATTTTGTTGTAAAAATCTTCCTGTGCAGGCAAGTGCTGGAAATCCAATTTTGTCCAATCGTCAACAAAGCCGTATGGGAAGACTCCTTTGCGCGTAAGTAGATTAAAATCATCATCATCTAATTACTGCCATACTGCTCAGCCATAAAACGGAAGGAATCGATGAATCTGAATTTGATATGACTGTCTTCAACGTTCTTGGTGAACGAAATGTATCTTTCTTTATTTATTGGCAGGAGATCCACCTTCCCAGGAATGGCTGTAGTTATATCCTTAATAATGAAGTGGGCATCATATCCAGATAAATTGTGAAAAATGACTGGAACTATGGAGCAATCTTGATACATCAGATTACATGCATTGTGCGCTGGTCCTCGGTATTTTCGTGTTAAAAGAAATTATGAAAAAATGAATGGAATTATTATTCCCGGACTCGTTCCGGTTGCAAACGTTTTTTCACATATATGGTAGCAAGTATTTTCCATATGTGAACGCCGTTCCTCTTTAGTCAGGGGCTGCATTGGTCTGATGTTCATCTTTTCCTGTACAGCTATGGATGCAATTTTTAGCAATTCTAATGAAAACCATTGTCGACAATTCTTGCCTCGATATGCTCTGTAATATGAGAGCTTAGCATCATGTTTGCAGTGGAAATAGAATCCTATGCTGTGATCTTCATGTTCATGCATTCGCTGTGTATTTTGATCGTTTCCCTGAATCGGCGTCAATATTGATTCAAGATCAGCATACACACAAAACCGGACGGGATTCGTATGGTTATAATTCTTATATTCCAAATATTTCTTTTCCTTTGATGGAAACATAATTCTGCAATTATTTTGCTTCTCGCATTCAGGAGTGTGTGATATTAATTTTTCTTTAGAGTAAAAGTAGAGCAAACATCTGTCGCATATATACTTTCTACCATCATGTTTCGAAGTTTGCTTCGATATGAGTCGGGAAAGCTCTTTAATCCAGCAGAAAAGCTATCTACCAGCATCATCATCATCATCTTCGTCATCCATATGATGTTCATCCTATGTATTATCATAATCATCTTGTATCATAAGGAGATTTACATGTCGCTCCATCCTGTGTTTCGGAAGTCTAACTGGAACTGTGGTGAGGAAAAGCTCTTTTTCTAGGATGAATACATTTATTGATAAATTGCTCTGGTCTTCAAATTGCGTAATTTGCTTAAGTGTCATGGGAAATGTTATTCCAGTTAAATTAAGTACAGTTGATTAATGTGGATATGATGAGATCCTTTCAGAATGAGTATTTGTAGGATATAGCGCTGATGTTACGGCCCATGCGAAGCATGCTTCATCATTATTTTGTACATTGATGCAGGCTTTCTTTGATGCAATTTTTCCTTTGGTAGGGGTATATATGGAGATCCTTGGAGCTGTTCAAACTTGTTGATGTGTACTGCTAGATGTATTATAGAGTGCAGTGCCACTGCCTTTTTCTTGGAATTTTTCCAGCTGAGTGTGTATTGAATCCAAATTGTTTGATTTAAACCACTGCACTATTTGGAGCAGTTCTCGCTTGAAAATATTTAATGTCTTTTATAATTTCATTGTCACCAGTTTCTTTACCAAATTCACCGCAAAACGTTGTAGAAACTTTAATATTAAAATAACGGTTTCATGTATTTGCAAAATCGCGTGAATTTTCGCGGTGCGACAACGAATCAGATATGTAGGGTGAATAAATTAAACAGTTCGATTTATAGAAATTCAACTTTATTTCAAAAACCACGCACAGTACAAAATTATTATCATTATTGCTCTAATAGACGCTCTGTCTATCCGAGATAACAAGCCGACGATAACTGATCTCACTAACTGTTCCTGGTTAATTACATGACGGCAAATTGATGATGTGCTAGGTTAAAATTTTTTACATCTGGACTTTATTCTTACTGGACAATGGTACTGCAGATGTGTGCGATGCTGTATTTCGATATAAGTACTACAAAATTATATGATAGAGAGTAAGCTGCTACATGACTACACTAGATATATACATATATGAAACATCAAATAAATATTGTTGTGCTGGTTGCTGTGCAGTAACTACGATTCATGGTGCATTTATTTTTCGGATTAATGTTTTTCCATTCCGGGCGCTTTGAATAGATTATTTATCTTCAATGATTACCTAAGGGCAATGGTGCAAGCTTATGAATTGATCGACGTAAGATGCCTTGTTTTATCCATACATCTACCACTCTAGTATGCCCATCTGGACCTGGATATGTGTCGACTATTCTGCCCATAATCCACTTCTGCGGGGGTTGTTGATCATCTGCTACTAAAACCTGTGTGCCAACTTTAACATCAGTAGATATGGAATTCCACTTATATCGCTGCTGCAGATGCGGAATATACTCACGAGCGCATCTCTTCCAAAAATGGTGTTGGAAAGCACAGACGAGTTTCCAGCGCGGTAATGATGGTAATTTTTCCTCCGTTGCATTGGGTTCTGGAATGGCATTAAAGGTCGTCCAATCAAAAAATTCCCAGGTGAAAGAACTTATTCATCATTCGGATCTGCGACATTGCTGATATATGCCTGGAATTCAGAATGGCTATCACCTGTGCGACGAGTGTCGACAGCTCCTCAAAGCTGAGCGAAGTATTGCGCATTATCCGATAAAAGTGTTGCTTTGCAGACTTGATTGTGGACTCCCATAATCCGCCAACGTGTGGGGACCTAGGCGGAATAAACCGGAAGGACATCATATCTTCTGTACAGGTTTGTAGGATTTTCCTTCTCCCCTGCTCGTTGAAGAGTGCATAGTACAGCTCAGCTAGCTTTGCTCGAGCGCCGACGAAATCGGTCGCATTGTCACAAAATATGTTAGAACATTCCCCGCGTCGAGCCACAAATCTTTTTAGAGCCAGGATGAAGGCTTCAGCAGAAGGGTCCGAAACCACTTCCAAGTGTACAGCTTTTGAGATGAAGCAAATAAATAACGCAATGTAAGCTTTCTGTAATGACCGTCCTCTAGTGCGAGATGATATCCATATACGACCCCAGAAATCGACGCCAGTATTAGTGAAAGGTGAGGAGTACTCGATTCTCTGAGGAGGAAGATTTTCCATGATTTGCTGGAATGTCTTTGGTCGATAATGGAAACAGTGTATGCAATGCTTTACGACACAATTAGCTGCCGCTTTTGTATCGATAATCCAATACCGTTGCCTAGAAGCAGCAACTAAGGCCTGACCTCCTACATGAAGTAATTTGCGGTGGAGATGTCTCAAAATCGCCAATGGGAATGGATGATTTTTTGGTAATAGGATTGGAAACTTTGCGTCAAACGGCAGGTTCCATTCTCGAAGTCTTCCGCCTGCCCGAAGCAATGGTGGTGATCCTTCATCTAAAAATGGACCAAGCGATTTTAAGCGACAATCTGTCCTAATGATCTTTTTTTGGCACAAAGCCTTTATCTCATCTCTGAAGCAATTTCTCTGGACAATAAACACAATACGTCGTTCAGTTTCTCTTCTTTTAATTCGCTCGGAGTTAATTCGGTTGAAACTTCAAATGGCGGAAATGCGTTGTAATTGATGACAATGCCTTTTTGCTTGAGTCGTACCACAATGTTCTTACAATATCTCAGAACATAGCCATATATTCTACATAACTTAGTATAGTCGTTAACAAATGTATTTGATGCGATCCTGTCACTTTGCACAGATACGTGCTCCAATTTCAACGCAGACTTTCTTGATCGTTTTTCTGGAACATCGACGAGTTGTATAAATTTTGAATTATTCGGCCAATTTGCTTCCGATTTCAGTAAAAAATTAGGTCCAGTAAACCAAATTGATGTGTTAAGAACATATACGGTGCATCCTCGTGAAACTAGGTCAGCTGGATTCGATTTGGAGTCTACATGTAGCCAAGAGGATGATTTGGTTAATTGTTGAACTTACGAAACACGGTTCGCGATGAAAATATTCCAGCAACTTGGCTCATTTTTGATCCAATATAGACTTATCTCCGAATCGGTCCAGAGTACTGTTCGTTCTATAGACTTAACAAGTGGTTGTATACGGGCTAAGAATTTAGAAAGAAGTAAAGCCGCACACAGCTCTAATCTCGGTAGCGACTGTGTTCTGAGTGGGGCAATTCTTGAGTTGGAAGAAACTAGATGAACGCTGACCTTTCCCATTGCAGTGACCGATCTCAAGTAGATGCAACAACCGTAGGCTTTCATGGAAGCATCAGCAAATCCATGGATTTCACACCGTTTATATGCATCTTTATAAATGTGCCGCGGGACTTGAATTTTGGACACATTTTGAAGCTGATTTTGATATGCATGCCATTCGCACTGGACAGACTTTGTAGAAGTAATTTTGTCACGACCACTATAGGACTGATTAGGCCAAGTGGGTCAAATAACGACTGGGCTATAGCAAGAATTGTGCGCTTTGAAGTTTTAGCATGTGAATTTACGGAATGCCAAGTGAATTGAAAATTGTCCGCTGACGGATCCCAAATCAAGCCAAGGGTTTTTACTATATCGGCATTATTAATTCGTAGAGTTGTTTCCCGATGATCTAATAGAATCGTATGCAAGAATTGCTTATTGTTAGATGACCATTTCCTTAATTCAAATTTAGCTGATGATAAAATGGTTTGAACATTTTCTTTAAGTTGAAGCAATTCTTCAAGTGAAATTGCCCCGCTTATCATATCATCGACGTAGAGGTCGGTTTTGATTACTTTTGCTCCAATTGGTAAGTCGAAATCGTATTTATCTGCCAATGCTGCCAAGCAGCGGGTTGCTTAATATGAAGCACATGCTGTGCCGTAGGTTACAGTCGAAAGCAAATAAGTTTTGACCGGCTCATGTGGTCCATTTCGCCATAAGATGCCCAAATACCGTTGATCTTCAAGAGCAACTAAGATTTGACGATACATTTTGGATATATCGGCTGTAACTGCATACTTTCTACAACGGAAGCGAATGAGAATGGCGAACAGGTCGCCCTGAATTGTTGGTCCAACCATAAGAGTATCATTCAGCGAAATATTCGTACTAGTAGGATATGAGGCATTAAATACAACTCCGAGTTTGGTGCTCGAACTATCTGGGCGAAGCACACATCTGTGCGGGATAACGTATTTGTCTTCATCATTCTCAATGCTGGACACTTTCATATGTTGAAGTTGCTCGTATTCTTGCATAAAATTAAGTTATTGTCGATTGAGGTCTTCATTTTTAGCCAGTTTGTTTTCCAATCCTAACAGACTTCTTGTGGCAGCACTATACGAATTTCCGAGCTCAGTAGGATGTCTTTTAAATGACAGTTTTACAATAAATCTTCCATCGTCAGCTCGGGTAGTTGTCCTGATGAAATCTTGTTCACATTGCCTTTATTCAGGGGTCCAATAAGATTCAACGTTTGTAGAGCGCATCACCACACACCCACCATTAAATTAAATTAAGTAAATCATACAAGACACCAATAAGGTGATTCACTGCATTCTTTTGTACATGCAGAAAGAATAAAACAAATAAAGAAAATTATGCAGAATGCCATACAAAATGTGAAAATAAAACAAAAGCTATGTCCACCTGTTTATGGACAAGCGAAATGCATTAAGCACATATGAGTGTCATGAATCAATGAATACACGACGGCAAAGCTTTACGCTATGCCTTTGCTTTGCAACAGGAAAAGCGAAACCAACAGCATATGGTACGATAGAGTAAACGATCAATGAAAAGCATTACATTGTAGCTTTCTTTGTTTACTTCTACCTGGCTGAAACTTTGGGTAATGCCCGCTGTGCATTCTTTGCATACACAGCAATTATGATCAATAATTGAATATAGCAATGGCTGAAGGTATGTGATTGGTTGAAATGTTCGAAATAAGTAATGTCAGCACATTTCATAAAGTATAAATTCAGTGTAATTATATGAAATAAATCAGAGTTTATATTGCACTGCACTGGTGCGTATCTATTTTATTTAGATCCTAACTGCGAGCTTCCTAGCTCCAACATGGCTGCACCTAAAGGTAATTGAGCTCTCTAGCTCTACCTTATTTTTATCTGGCTATCCTAATAGAGAGCTCTACAGATCCCACTTGGAATAACCGCTTGGTTAACAGAGAGCTTCATCGCTCCTACCTGCCAAGCACACTTTCTTACTGCGCTTTAAGAAGCACTAAGGCAGTATAGCAGAAGACTTTAACGTTTCTTTTTCATTGTCAGATTTGAGTAATAAAGAAAGAAGCTTTCTACACATTTTCCGCCTCTTACATTTTCCAAAACTTTTCGACTTGATTTTGTAGATTAATTTCTACTGATGGCTCCTTTTTCGACTGCTCGACAAATATAATATAGACTTCCTTATACGCTCCTGACGTTTTGAATCGTCCGGCAACAATCCAACCGAAAACTGCTTTTTGCAATGCAGGCAGCTGATTCCCTAATTTAATTTGGCCAACACTGAGCAATTGGTAAAATATTTCTGCTGCTAGGAGAATGTCAATCTTCTGTGGTATGTGGAATTTACGATCAGCTAATTGTATGTACCGGATAAAATGACATGCAACATAGAACAAGACAATTTAAAAAAGTTAATTAAAACAAAATTAAATATTAAATAGGCGTTTTTTTAAAACATGCTTAGGGACGTCAACAACAAAATTCTCAGCCATATTACTGACAGTAATCACATGCGATTAATAGATTCATACATGCTAAAGTTAGACCTTGAGGAGTTAACATGCAACAGAGGTAGCCTTCTCAAATTGTGGCTACTATCACGGAAAGAGATTTTGTTAAGTAACAATAGAGAATCAATATTCGCGTTTAAGAGTTGATGCACAAATGTTACATCGGCAACCAAGCGGCGTTTCTCAAGCGAGTTCATATTCAAAAGCTTCAAGCGATCCTCATAGGGTGGAAGAATTAAAGAATTATTCCAGGGTAGATGCCTGAGAGCAAATCGTAGGAAGTTCCACCGAACAGACTCGATACGGTCGATGTGTGTACCATAAAATGGAGACCAGACCTGGCTAGCATACTCAAGAAGTGGTCTCACAAAGCAAGTGTACAAACGCAATGTTATGGTAGGATTTGAAAACTCTCGGGACTAACGTTTTATAAAGCCCAGCATAGAACTACTCTTTGAAACCATGTAGCTTATATGGGAGATAAAATTCAATCTGTGGTCACATTTGGCACCCAACTCACAGACAGAGCTTACACGTCGAATCGAGGAATCCGAGAACTCATAATCATAAGTGATTGGTGTCTGATTCCTATGGAAATTCATGACCTCACATTTGTTGATATTGAGTACCATCTTGCACAAATTGTAAAATTTTTGAATGCCACCCTGTACCTGTTCACAATCGTAAACAGATTTTATCTGAGCGAAAAGCTTAATATCGTCAGCATAAATCAAGACCTTACAGTACCTCACAACAGACACAATGTCGTCAATAGACAGAATAAAGAACAACGGGCCTCTTGTGGTACGCCAGACGAAGCCTTCAATACTCTAGAGATGGAATGGCGGAATAAGATTTGGTATGTTCTGTTATCTAAATAAGACTCCGTACATCTTAGAAATATTGGGGGAAACCCATATTTTTCCATTTTAAACAGTATCACGGAGTGATATAACTTGTCGAACGCCTTACTAAAGTCTGTATAAAACCAATCTGTCTGATAGCCTTTTGCAAACCCGCAAATGGTATCCGAGACAAATTCCAACAAATTAGTGGTTGTAGACCTGCCCAAATAAACCCATGTTGGTTTGAAGAGAGCAAATTCTTACAGGAAGATCATAGTTGAGAGTAAATGATAGATTCGAATAATTTGGGCATGCAAGATAATTTTGCAATAGGTCTATAGTTAGAAATTTCATTTTTACTACCTTTTTTGTGGATAGGTATGATAAAGGAGTTTTTCCATAGCTGCGGGAAACAACCACTATCGAGCGATTTTTGGAAGATAATTCTCAGCGGAGCTACCAGGGCGAGGCAGCATGACTTAAAAAAGGCTGGAGGGATCTCATCAGGACCAGTTGAGAAGTCATTTGGAAGCCCTTTAATATGATCGAGTATATCCTCTTCTAAAATTGAAGGGATAGTGAATGAAACGTTATGGGAATCGTTCACTTGATTAAACTTGCTATTTTGAGGTTGAAAATTTGACGAGGCAAAGGCATTGTCAAAAAATGAAGCAAACATATCGATAATTTCAAACGAATCATCACTAGCAGAATCCTTGTACCTCGTAGTATTGGGGTAGTTGTCCGTTTTTTTGTTCATATTAATAAATTTAAAAAAGATACGTGGGCCACTAAATAATTTCGTACGCATTTTTTGAACATACTCATCATAAAGTGTAGAAGAAAGTTCTCTGAACTCGTTATATGATGTGAGGAAGTTGTTGTGATCTATAGTGTCCTTGTCCCTCATATAACTTTTCCACAGTTTATTCTTCCTATTTTTAAGACGTTTCAGTTCTTTATTGAACCATGGCGGTGTTGTTTTAATCAACCGCTGAGGCTCGCGGGGAATACAAGAAGAAAATAAATAGAAAAGAATTATGAAAAACTTAGAAACGTCTTCATCAACACTATTGCAAGACAGAAATGTGTAGAAATCAATAGAGAAGTCTACTGGAAAGTTCTGAAAAGTCAGGCTTTCTCAAATTGAAAAAGTATTGTGCTTCGTCACAATATGTGAGGTTTTCGGTTACATAGCAATATGTAATTAGAAGAGGGGGGTGGTATTTGTCAAGAGTAGACATTATAACTGGGCTAGGTTCAACTAATAAGTTACCCGCGTCAGTAGAAAATACCAGGTCTAACTGCCTACCCATGTAATTCTTAACATTACTGATTTTGCTGAGACCAAGAGATGAAATAGTGTCAAGGAAAAGTGATTCCCTTGTTTTCAAGTTATCATCATTAACTACCCATTATATATTGGGTAGGTTAAAATCACCAATAAGTAGTAATTCGTCAAGAGGTTCCACTTACCATGGATAAAATTAGATGTTAAAATGAGTAGGTCATAAATATTCTGACCTTTGTCGTCGACGATATTTATGGAGTCTGGAGGAATATAGCAACAAAGTATGTATAGTATAAGTCATATTTTAAGAGAGACATCTCAAGAACTATAAGTTCAATGTCGAGAGTGTTGGAGAAACTAGGGAGCTCAACTTAGCTGCCATTTAGGTGGTTTTTACAGGCGAGGAGTACGCCACCGCCACGAGCTTCAGAATACCTATCCCTTCTAAAAATTTGATAAGAATTGTCAAAGATTTCAGCATAGCGAAAACCATGAGTGAGTTTTGAGATTACGCTACTTATTTTAGCTGTACTTCTATGTTGGCGCCCACAAGGTACGAACAATTTAGTAAAAGCGCCAGAGGACAAAAATGTGGGATCCAATAACTATTCCTGCTCATCCGCGGACACAGTTAGAACAAAACATGCAACAGGTTTAGAGAGACTTAACGGTAATATTAGTTGAGGATTTGACTCGTGACGTAAAATCTCCGATACTATTTATTTCTACATCAATGCGATTTCGATTAAGTTGTAAACGTTGAACTAGAGACTCTGATATAAAATTAAGCTGCGATGCAGAATCCAATAGCACGCGAGTGGGTACCAAACGACGGATCTGTCCTTGACATATGTAACTGCAGTGGCGACGATAACCTGATCATAGTCTATTTTTTTTTCTTGGCAACATGCAATATTATCGAATTTAAGATGTCGTCGGTAGATCCTAGAGACCGCAAAGCTTGCAAATGGACATTAATACCATCCACAACGCTTCTCAATTGCGTCGCAGTACCTTTGGTTGCCGCTGGTATTTCAAACAATTTGCTGATATGAGCTTGAAAAATTATATATTTCTTACCATATCGGGATTCTAAAAGTTTCAGTGCTTCCTCATAGTTGGATTCGGTGACTTTCAAGGCAGCGATGGTTTTATAAGCTTCACCAGAGGGGCAAGAACGAAGATGCAAAAACTTTTCAATATTTGATAAAGTTTGATTCTGACTTACCGCTATCTTGAAAGAATTAATAAAGTTGGTATATTCCATGCAGTTGCCGAAAAAATTAAGAAGCTTAAACTTAGGCAAATTTGAGGTTGAAGGCATGAGGACTATTGATCTGTTGTGGGCTCCTTCGTCGATTGTACCGTCCCTCATAGAGGACTCACTCTTTTTTAAGCTGCTTATCTTCGAAAGTAATTTAGCCTTGATGGAGCAATACATATCTTCTATCTCCCCAGTAGCATTTTTGTCGGCTTCGGAGGCTTCCTCCGCATTGAGAATTTAATCTTGAATCGCCACTAGCTGTTTAAAATAAGCCTCAAGTAATGATAGCCTACACTCTAACGCTATGTCGGTAGTTTCCATAAATGTTTTAATTCGCGTTAGAGCACCCTTAGTTGCAGGTCGTTTCGTTTTTAATATGGCCAAAGATGGTGCCATCATTGATTTATATTAACACTTAACCTTGCCAATTAATATACGTGAAATAGAGATGTATAAACAAGTATTTGAAAAATTCACTATACTCTTAACTGTGAAATTACTGTAAACCGTAAGTTATTGTATTTAAGCTAGTACTGATACACGTAGTGGTTAGTTAGTATTATATCTACGCGCAGCTTAAATTTCCAATCTAAACACTGATATTCCTATATGTATGCACTCCAATAATGCCTGCATAGATATGTTGTATATGATCGCACTGCGTGCTCCGTGAGAGAGAGAGAGCGTAAGGGTTTTCGAATAAAAACACACAAATATTGTTGATTCTTTCAATCACTATTTTATTTTTTATTTAGATCCCTGTTTTTTGGGGGGCTTTACACTTTTTCACTTAACTAGAGGGATTTTTACCTAAGTGATTTCACTAATATCTTTTATTTATCACAAGGTTCGATGCCCGTTAGAATGGATTCCCGTTGCTAGTAGATGAGATTTTCGCGAGGTGTTTCGTTGGCGGGTGAAAAACAAACTCCTCGAGGTTTGGTGATCTTGCACCCAGGTACCCAGCTTTTTTATCTTTTTATTGCTTTCTCACGACGTTAATAATCGTACGTGAGAATATGCGAATTATTTTATGTGCATTCAATTGCACGACGAAAAATGATATCCATTACACGGCATGTAGGTAGGTATACCGTGTGAGTGGAGTGCATTACTGATAACGAAATGCAATTTATGCTAAATTGCATTTTGTTGCAGTATGGAAATGCAACTTTAAATGCATTTGAAATTTTAAATGACATTTTAGAATGAAATAATTTTTCATTTTCAGGGTCAATTAATGGTACATCAATATATCGTATTGGACGTTATATTGATGAATTGCCCTTATGGTTGTTATCCGGGGCATTGGGCACCTGAGTCACAACATCCCTCCGCCCTGGGGAAAAGAAAGTTTTATTCTAGGTGGAAGAAAACTTTCTTTCTCTGAAAATAGTGCGTTGGGAACGTAATTCTAAGTAGTGATCTTATAGATAGGCTAGCCATGTATAGTTATTTACATGCATATTTATAATTAACTTATAATAGGTAAAGCACAAAAAATGATTTAACTATAATTATTCAAAAATTCAATAAGGAAGCCTGTATATTTACCTTATAGTATGTTGTATTTTATATCTTTTAAGCTAGTACAAAGAAATGAATAATATGAACTTTACACTTAAGCGTTTGGTAATTCTATAATTTTATACATATTTATTTATTTCATAATTAATTTTTTTGTTTTTACATACAAGTTTTTGGTAAAATAGAACACAATTATTTATTTCATTTTCCTTTCTCCTATATTTTTTCTTTTATAATTTATTTATTAATTCCTGTCAAAAAAATAATGGGTACTATAATAAGTATTATTCACAAATACATAATTCTTTTTACACTTTTTTTTTTAATCTGATTCTTATAATGAATCCTTTTTTTTTCTTTATTTATTTATACTATTACGTTATTTTAAATATTAACTACATTTGCTTCGTTTTTGTTTCTTAAACTCCCAGTTAATACATATATCCATTCTCGCTCTTTTCTCAATGAGGATGGGGATTTTTATGATGGTAAAAATTAGGAAGAGGTTATTACTGTGTCCGTTAGTTAGCGTCCGTAGGTTAAACATTTTCAGCCGATTTCCTTTTAGGTGCTGGGGTTATCTTGAACGTAAGTTTTCGTGGTGCAGCTCTAGGCATATCTTCCAGTTCATGTTCGAGGGTTATGTTTTTGGATGCTTGTTCTTTCGGTTTATATTTAATGTACATATAAGCACTGGCAATAGAGATGATTAAAGCAATTGTCACATTTGATATTGCATAGTGGTGAATATGATGATTATTTATTGGATTTAAAGGATTTAATTCTTGATTTTTTTGGAAATGAATGGATTTCAGAAGTTTTTCTAAATCCTTGTTATTTGTAATATTTAGAAGATTTGTTTCTATTTGTGTTTCCGTAGGGGTTGACGTCATATTCCATATTATGTTGGAAATGTTTATTGTTGGGATAAAATGGGAATTGAATTTGGTCAATTTTATGTTATGTCCGTGCAGGATGAATTCTTTGCTTCGTACGTAGCAACCGGGATAAATATACATTATTCCTGTTCCTTGCAGGGTTCGTGAGCTAATGGAATTTTCACAAATAATATGTGTATGGAGGGTATTTTTTTGGGAGAAAAGCCAAGCGTTCTGCTGCGATAATTGCTTCCAATAATAATCTTGTTCTAATGTTAGGATTTTACATTTTGATATAATTGGTTCCTGTTTTATCAGATTTACTTCGCATTGGTTTGTTTTTGTATTTGCATTAAGGATCGGTGATGATATCCTGCAATAGAAATGCATATGATCCAACGTTGCGCAATTATGGATGTTGTTAGGTTTGTGGACTGTAAGTTTTAAAAAATGCCAATGGTTTGGTAACAAGAGTGAAATTTTTTACGCTAAAGTAAATGTGTACTCGTTTGATATTGGAGAGATAATAATATATTTCACAAAAAACAAAAATGATTGACAGGGCTGAGCTTACTATATACAAAATTAGAAAATCATCTTAACTACAACTTTATGAGTGATAAGCAACAGAAATTATATAATGCTAAGTTCAAATACATTTAGATTACTAAATTAAATCGATAAAAATTCCATAATTCATAACATACTGCCCGCCTTGGGGGCATCTGCCTGCCGCCAATTAACGCACCATTGGGTTTCCATCATTCTATTGGATGGGTGGTGGACAAATCCATGTTATAGAACGCTTCATTATGCCATTGGAAGTCTTTATGCCTACAACTCGAACAGCGTCATCTAGACCGGGATGAATATTAACTATACGTCCGATGTGCCATTTAAGCGGCGGCGTGTTGTCTTCTTTCACGATAACCAATGTGCCGATAGTGATGTTTGGGTAAGGTTGTATCCACTTCGAGCGTTGTTGTAGAGATTGTAAATAGCCCTGACTCCACAGGTTCCAAAAGTGTTGATGCATAACTCTAACTTTCTGCCAACGAGTTAAATTACTAATGTTTAAATCAGTAACATTAGGTTCTGGGATTGAAAGCAAGGGAGAACCAATGAGGAAGTGGCCGGGAGTGAGGACGGAAAGGTCACTTGGATCATCACTTAGTGGAGTTATGGGCCTGGAATTGATAACAGCTTCAACTTGACAAAGCAGAGTGCTTAGTCCTTCATTGGTTAGTAGCGACTGTCCAGTCACGCGGCGGATGTGGTGTTTTGCTAGTTTGACTGCGCTCTCCCACAAGCCTCCAAAGTGTGGAGACCTGGGTGGTATGAATTTCCAAGTGATGCCTTCGTCCTGACAAGTTTGTTGCAGAGTTTGGATATGGGGCTGAGAATGAAATAAGACCCTTAACTCTTCGAGCTCCTTGCGGGTGCCAACAAAGTTCGTCGCATTGTCGGAGAAAATTGTAGAGACCTTTCCTCGACGTTTTATAAATCTCTTCAAGGCACCTAAGAAAGCCTCTGTGGTAAGGTTTGAGACTAACTCCAAATGCACGGCCTTCGTCGCAAAGCAAATAAATATACAACCATAGGCCTTTGTGGGTGGACGACCCCTGATGAGGCTAGTAACGAAGAGTGGTCCAAAAAAACCGACGCCAGAATGTACAAATGGACGACTTGGATGTACGCGCTCTGCTGGCAATGCTCCCATTAGTTGTTCAATATTTTTTGGGCGAGATCGAAAGCATCGAATACATTCATGTTGTGTTGCCTTAGCTGTATGCTTTGCTCCAAGGGGCCAAAACCTTGTCCTCATGATTGATACGAGGGTTTGAGAATTGGCATGTAAATGTTTGCGATGATAATGAGTGAAGAGCGCCTTTGTGAATACGTGAGACCTTGGAAGAAGTATTGGATGCATGCTATCAAACTGCAGCCCGGAGTTTTGTAATCTTCCTCCTACTCGTGTTAGTTTATCATAGTCGAGAAATGGATTGAGACCTTTTAATATATTGCCTTTGCTTAAATAATTTCCTTTCGATAATTGTAAGTATGTTTCAGAAAATTCAGTTCTCTGAACTACGCGTAGTATCCAAATCAGGGACGCATCCAGCTCGCCTTTGATTACTGGGCCAACTGTTCGTGGCTTAGTATTATTTATATGCGCGTTAGTATAAAATCGATGAACATATGCAAAAACTCTAAGCAGTCTTGAGTACGAATTGTGATACTTGCATGATGTAACGACGTCGAACAGGTTCGTGGCGATGAGAACACATTTGATCTTTCTCTTTTCTGGCATTTCTTGTTCAAGCAAAATGGTCTGGATGGGCCAATTAGCCACAGGTTCAAGGAGAAAGTTTGGACCGTTGAACCAAAATGATGATTGAACAAGCTCTTGTGGTGAGACTCCTCTACTGATGAGATCTGCTGGGTTCATGTTAGTAGGTACGTGATTCCAATAATAAGAGGAGGTTAAATTTTGAATTTTTGTTATCCTATTTGCTACGAACGAATTCCAATCGCAGGGTGATGATGAGAGCCAGGATAAAACGATAGAAGAGTCTGACCAGCAGGTAACATTTTGTATGCGTATGTCGATAGAAGAGTGAGTTCTCTGAATTAGTTCAGCAAGGAGTAAAGCAGCGCACAATTCTAATCGTGTAATGGAAATTGTCTTCACTGGAGCTACGCGAGATTTTGCAGTAATTAAACTACTAGATATTATTTGGTTGTTGTTAAAGCACTTCAAGTAAATGCATGCTCCATAGGCACATGAACTCGCATCCGCAAATCCATGAAGCTCCATGTTTTCATAATGAGTAATAATATGTCTAGGAATTCTTATATTTTCGATCAAATGGAGCTGTTTGCAGAAGTTCAGCCATTTGATGTGAAGCTCTAGAGGAAGTGATTCGTCCCAATTTAGCTTTAATCTCCAGAGCTGCTGCATGAATACCTTTGTCTTCACTATTATGGGATTGATTAGCCCCAGTGGGTCAAACAAGCTAGCAATCTTTGATAATACGCCTCGTTTTGTGACTAAACAAGCTTCATTAGAATTTGAAATGGTGTAGCGAAATTCATCTTGATTTAGGTCCCATATCATGCCAAGTGTCTTAACAACACTATTACCACCAACTTGAATAATTTTTCTTTATCACAGTCCGATAAAGTTTGCAGTAATGTTTCACTGTTGGAGCACCACTTATGCAATGTAAGTTTTCCTTTCTGAAGCAAGAGATCTACTTCATGGCGTATCTTCATAGCACCAGCGATGGTGTCAGACGCGGAAAGCAAATCGTCTACATAAAAATCTCTGATTGCTACCCTTGAACCTATTGGAAAGTTAGAGGCTTCATCTTTAGCCAGTTGAGCTAAACAACGTGTTGATAGATAAGAAGCTGACGAAGTACCATAAGTAACCATTTGCAGACGGTAAATCTGAAGTGGTTTCTCTTCAGAATCACGCCATAGGATGCACTGAAGATTTGTGTCTGGTTCCTTTACCTGAACTTGGCAATACATTTTGGCTATATCAGCGGTGATAGCATAGCGAAAAGTGCGAAATCGAAGTAAGATTGTGAACAATTCGTCTTGAATCACTGGCCCGACCATCAATATGTCATTGAGTGATCTACCACTAGTTGTCTTGCAGGAGCCATCGAAGACAACACGAAGTTTTGTAGTGCTGCTGTCTGGTTTCAGCACAGCATGGTGTGGTAAGAAGCAGTGACTCTTTGGTAAAGCCTCGGTTGATGTATTCATTCATGAATGCTGCATATTGAATTTTTAGCTCAGGCGAACGAAATAGTTTTTGTTCTAGGCGATAAAACCGATTCTTGGAGTCTCGATTGAATTTCCAACTACTGATGGACTTTCGCGAAAAGGTAGGCGAGCAGAATATCTGCCTGATTCTAATCTGGAATAATTTTCTTTGAAATGTTCTTCGCAAGCCCTCTCCTCAGAGGTAACCAGTTTATTAAAGTTTTCCTGGTGCTCTATCTCCCAGAATTTCCGCAACAAGTTATCAATGGAAGACTGAGTGTATGAATCCTGGGCATCAACAAGTGCTACGTGACATGTTGATTGAATCGAGGTCACACTGCATGGTCCAGAAACTATCCACCCTAATAGGGTTTTTTGAAGTGTAGGTAAGCCTATTCGCAGTCGGATTTGACCGACACATAGCAAATCAAAGAATAACCCAGCTCCTATTAGCATGTCAACCCTTTGGGGATTGCTGAAGTCTGAATCTGCAAGACTTATGTTGGTAGGTATTCCCCAATTACTGATATCTACAAATTTTTCAGGTTGATTAGCTGTGATAGTTGGCAATATGAGGGCGTCAATATTTGTTGAAAAGTTGTTGAATCGAGATTTCATGTTCATGTTTGATTTGAATTTGACTTGAATGTTAGATGTACCAATACCACTGATAGGAGTATCTACCCTAACCCTTTTTAATTGTAGCTGCTGTCGTAGCCTTTCCGTTATGAAATTTTGCTGAGAGGCAGAATCGAGAAGTACTCTGCAAGTTACGAAGTGTCCATGTGAGTCTTGGATATCAATGATAGCTGTAGCTAAAAAGACTTGATTTGAATTATCATTTCCTGCAGCGCGACAGGTATTCAATGTAGTTTGGTTGGACCAATGATGAGAAGTGTAAGGTTGAGGTCCGTCTGAGGCAGCATTAGTGGAGGCTGAAGGCGTTACTGTGCTTTGCCTTGGGCAGTCTTCAATTGTTGACACATGTAACAAGGAATGGTGCCTGGAGTGACAATGGCGACACCTTTGCACATTTGCAAGTACTCACATTATGCCCTATTCTCAGACAATTAATACACAAATTCAATCGTTTGGCTTCTTGATATCGATTAACCGGGTTGAAATTAAGAAATTTAGGACAAGAATAAATGTAATGATTGAGATCCTTGCATAATAAACATGAATTTGAACTATTGGCAGTAATTAGGGCCGCCTTACGAAAATTATTTTTTGAGTTTTTAGAAGTAAAGTGTGTTGTACTTGCCGATTTATTTGCTTAAGTAGAAACTCCTTGTATTTGAGCGACATTTTCCATAGTCTGACATCGCCGTTGTATAAATGTTGACAGTTCATCCCAAGTAGGGATGACATCAAGTTGAGCTTCGTCCTCCCATTTCAACTGTGTTTGCGAGTCGAACTTGTGTGTTATGATGTATGTCAGGAGATCATCAGTTATCTGCTCCTTAGTAGATATTGATAGAAGAGCTCGCATATGAACACTTGCAGCATCACTTAAATTCCTTAGCTGGAACACTGATCCTTTATCCACTGCCGGTAGCTTAAAAAATTCCTCGATATGTGCCTGAAATATAAGCCTTTTATTATCAAAGCGCTTCTTTAAAAGAGTTAGGGCGATCTCATAATTATCTGGAGTCAATTCAAGTGCCTGTATTGTACGAAATGCACTATCTGTTAAGCATGATCGAAGGTGTTGAAATTTTTCAACATTAGAAAGAAGTTCATCCTCATGTATTAGTGTCTTAAACATTGAAAAGAAATCTGGCCACTCACTAAAGTTTCCCGAAAACTTCGATAGGACTAGTTTTGGAAGATGAGAGCTTTTATGAATTCCATTAATAGTTTGATCACCAGAAAGGGTGAGCGAGCCGCGAACATTTTTACATGATAAATAAGATAAAATTCTTGATTTCACGACACAATAAATTTCTTCAAAAGTTTCACGGTCGTCTCCTTCTGCTTCTTCCTCGTCTAAGCAATCAAGTTTTGTTTGAATTTCGATAAATCTTTCTAGATAACCTTCTAGGAGGCCTAGCCTTGTCTGTAATTCATATTCACTCGCCGTCTCACGTAGACTTTCGATAAAGTTTTTTAATTTCGTTTGTTGCCCCTTTATGTACCTCTTTGCACTCTTAAGTCTGATAGGAGCTTTATAGCCGCAGCATCCGTTGGGGCCATAATGAGGAAAAATATCTAAAATTGTTTGAACACTGTGATGAAGAGCACGGTATGTATCACGTTTTGTCGATGATGCGAATTTTGCAATATGCTTTTACTGGATTGAATGACTTCCAAGTAAGAGTCTTGATTAACTGGGTGCTGCTAATACTCACGATGATTTTGTTTTAATCACGTGTTGATATTCAATAAATTTGAAGATTACAAATAATACAAAATACCTGACCATAGTGGTGAGAACTTATTATCTCTCTGCTTTTCAGTAAGACTTTATCACCAGTATTAAATGATTTTTGGACGGAGTTCTTATCGTATTGCAATTTTGATTTTTCTTTATTGGCCATGGCTATGTCTTTAGCTATTCTGAAGCTATGCTGTAGACGCGCTTTTAACTCGTTTGCATAATTGTCGTAATTATAGCAAACGGTTGGAGATGATTTCAAATTGTTTGGAATTTCGGCTGGGAATCCATATAGGAGTTCGCGTGTAGTATAATTAGTACTCGAATGAGGGGTTGTATTGTATACAAACATGGCATAAGGAATCCATGTATCCCAGTCTTGTGGACCTTTTGCTACATAAGATCTGAGATATTCTTCTAAGGTTCTGTGAATTCTTTTCAATGCACCATTCGTTTGAGGGTGATATGGAGTAGTTTTAAGTCGTTTTATTCTTAGTAATTTAGACACCTCGGCGAACATGCCACTTATGAGGTTAGAACCCTGATCTGTGAGGATACTTTCTGGAATACCATGTCGACAAACTATTGTTGTCGTGAAGGCTTTCGCTAATGTCTTAGACTCAGTGTCGACTATGGGAATAGCCTCAGAAAATTTTGAAAGGTCGTCTTGAAATGTAAGGAGATATTTATTTTATTGGGAGAGGTCCTACAACATCTAGGTACACTCTATCGAAAGGTTTGGAGCTAATGCTCGAGATTTTCATTGGAATTTTTGGGTTTCTGGAAACTTTTTCATTCTTTTAATAGTACGGGAAATACCTTGATGGCCTCCCGTTGGTAATGAGTGAAAATCTTTTAATACTTGTTCGATGTCCTTAATGTCGTATAAATATTTTATTGAATCCTGATGAAGTTGAATGTTTATTTGTTTATTAGCGAAGATCTGGACAAAAGCGTTTTTAATAATTATTAGATTCTGTGGATCTAATATAGGGAACGATATATTTATTTGTTTTAATTGATTTGCTTCTGTGTATGAGCAGATTTCAGTTAAAATCTTTTCGAGGTCTGATCTATCTCTTTGCGATCGACAAGGTAAATTAATTTTTGATATGATTATTTTGGAGTCCTTTTTTGTGAAGAAGTTCAGTTCATTTGCTAGAAGTGGAGATTTATCTGAAAGTTTTAGTTTCGAAGCCAACACTCTTTCAAGCTCTGTATTTTGCATTGGCAAGATGAAGAATTTAGGATTCGCATTTTTAGTCAGTAAAAGAGGAAAATTAGTCTCAGTTATTATGACTGAGGAATTATTTGATGACGATGGAGCTGGGTTTGGAGTAATAATACTCGTGTCGAGAATGTTCAGATTTGCCTGAGCTCTAGCTTGATTCCTTGTTACCACATTTACGCAGGTGGTAGGTTTTGCGAAATATTCGCTACTATCTGGTATAGCTCTACTGAGTGCGTCTGCATTTGTGTTGAGCTTACCTGACTTATGGACTATTTTGTAGTCATATTCCTCAAGACGTATTCTCCATCTCATTAGTTTTGAGGAGTGATCTTTCAGATTCATGAGCCATACTAATGGTTTATGGTTAGTAATAATTGTAAACTGTCTGCCATAAACGTATGGTCTGAATTGCTCAACTACGAAAACGATAGCTAAGAGCTCCTTTTCTATTGTTGAGTAACGAGTCTCTGCACCATTGAGAACTCGACTCTCATAGGCGATTGGGTGATCTCCTTGATCATCAACTTGAGAAAGAACTGCTCCGATAGCGTAATCACTGGCATCGGAGGTGACAAAAAATTCTTTGTCAAAATCGGGATATGACAGAATTGGTGCTGAAATAAGTTTATTGCGTAATGCGCAAAATGCTTCGTCGCAGATTGCGTCGAACTTGAAAGGAGTATCTTTTTTCAAAAGATTTGTGAGTGGTTTGGCTATCTTCGAAAAATTTGGGATGAAGCGGTGATAGTAGCCGACGAAACCAAGGAAGGCTTTGATATCTTTTTCCTTCTTGGGTGTGCAATATGACTGAACTGTAATAATTAACTATACTTCCCAGTTAATCAGGTAATGAATCTCCAATTATGCCCAGAGGTATCTTCTTCACGGCAGCTGGCGACTTCCGGAAGCTAAGCCAAGGGCCAGCTATGGTTACCGGAGTAATGATTAGGCGTTCTAGTACAACTAGAACTGCCGACTTAATGAGCAGGAAGAATTTGTATTGAAAGACTACTTCTTTTCCTGTCTCGAGAAAGAATGATTTTTATTCAAAAATGTTCTGCTTATATATAATCGACCTGACTCATAAGGTATACAAAAATTCTTGAATTTCTTAACTTACCTACATAATTTCTTAGGTTACCTAAATACAATTTTATTACTTCATATATGACAAAAATTTCAGTCAAAGCAATCATGCAATCGCAATGCAAATCGTTCACAAGAAATGTTGACCCATGTGCAATCACTATTCATTGTCACAGAATACGTAACTTCATGCAATGAAGAGAAATGTTTTTATTACATAATATTTGTTTATTGGTGCCGGCAAAAGAAGGTAAAGGTAAGAATGAATTGGATGTAAGAATGGCTTACATCATTTACACATATGTTGTGTTTATGATTTCGAATGCTTTGGCGGAAGTATTTTAGTGATGCAATTTTTTTAGAATATTTTTCACGGCTGTTAGCGTGAAGTAATTTCAAATATTTTCATTGATTGCTGTTTGAATGATTTTATTATTTCTCATGGGTTTTCTTGATGTTGGGTTTTTCTGTTAATTTATATGAGAGTAGTATGTATGTACTACATTCCTCCCTTTATTAGGAAAAAAAAAATTTGTTTGAAAAAAAATTTTTTTTTTGAATTGATTTGCGTTTGCATATTATCTTGTCCTACTGTGATGTTTTTGTAAGTAATTAATCTTATTAACCTCTGTCTTACTTTAATACATGTTTTTAGGATATATACTCTATTCTAGTACTTAACTAGCCTATTGTTGTGGATTTCTTTAATTTCTCCATTAATGTTAAGCTTGCTATTTACATTATTTGTTTCTACAACTAAGTACGGTCCTTTGTATGGTGGCTCCGATTTTCTCTTATTCCCTACTCTTATTTTAACTTTATCTCCTACTTTAATATTTAATGGTTTGATGTTTCTGTCATGAATTGTTTTTCTGTTTTTCTTAGTTAGTTCTAATATGGATTTTGCAAGTTTTTGTGTTTGCTGTATTCTATATTTGACTTCTTTGGCATAATCATCTATGTTATATATTGGACTTATGTCTTGATTTCTTAAATTGGGCAGTGTTGCAATCTTTCCGTAAATTAGTTCGAATGGTGTTAAATTGGTTTCAGAGTGCGGTGTTATATTGTAGGAAAACGTAAAATAAGGTAGCCATTCATCCCATTGGTCGTTTTTACATGTAGAGAGTAAATATTCATTCAGTACTCTATGGTTTCTTTCGATTGAACCCATGGTCTCATGGTGAAATGGGGTTGATGTAACATGTTCTATATGGAAAATTTTGCATATTTCTTTGAATATACTGTTCACAAATTCAGTTCCCTTATCTGTTCTAATATTTGTGAATGCACCATATTTTAAGATGATCTTTTCAACCAATATTTTCGCGATTGTTTTCGCTTCCTTGTTTTCCATCGGGAATGCTTCAACGTATTTCGTCAATTGGCATTGGCATGTTAGTATGTACCTGTAGTACTTACTTTGTCTTAAGGGTCCTACTGTGTCTATTTCTAATGTTTCGAAACTAGTGCTGGGAGTGTCAGTAATTGTTAAGCGTTCTTTAGTATGTCTCACAACTTTGTTTAATTTACATTCTTCACAATTATTGACGTACGATTTAACCATTTTATTCAGATTTTTCCAGCAGTAACGTTGTTTGATTTTGTTGATGGTTCTCTTTATTCCTGTGTGTCCACCTGTGTGTGGTGTATCGTGAAATTCCTTAATTATTTCCAATTGTTTTTCTTTGTCGGTTATATTTTTAGGAGGTTCATATAAAATTATTCTTATGGAGCTGTTTCTTTCTTTTATCAACTTTCTTTGTATTTTATTAAATTCTTCTTTAAATGTTTTTATGTTTACATTCTTGAATATACTATCTTTCGTGGATAGAGCTAGCTTTTGTATTCTGTTGCTAATCATAGAGAGTGACAGTGTCTCCAAGATAAAACCTAATCTAAGGCATGGTTTATTACTATACTCGATTGCAACTTCTTTCTTTTTTTATAAATATATTCTTTTTCTTGTTATATCTTCTTTCTAGGATATCCTCTTCTAAATTTATAAATTTTAACTTTTTTATTGTATTAATTTCTGAAATAGAAGCACATTGATGGATGAATAGTTGGCCTGACGATTCGTCCGTGCTTTTATTTTTATCACGTGATTCAACATTATATATTTTCTCTATTTTATTTATTTCTTTTGGTACCATTTCTTTTAATATTTCTGAGCTCAATTTAATTCTCGAGAGTGCGTCTGCATTTGAATTTAGCGCTCCTTTTTTATAAATGATTTCAAAGTCATATTCCAATAATTCCATTCTAATTCGTGTCATCTTTGATGATGGATTCTTATGAGTAAATAGGCTGACGAGTGGACGATGATCTGTAACTACTATGAATTTGCGACCATATAAGTATGGTCTGAAATGAGTTATAGCCCAGTAGATTCCTAGTAATTCTTTAATTATGATGGGTTTGTTCAATTCGTGTTTATTTAAAGATCTGCTTGCGTAAGAAATCGGTAAATCTTTTCCAATTTCTCCTTGTGATAGTACTGCTCCTAGTGCTGAGTCAGAAGCATCTGTAGTTAGGATAAAGGGTTCGTCGAAGTTTGGGTATTGGAGAACTGGAGGACTTATTAGTCTCTGTTTTAATGTTTGAAATGCTTCTTCACATTGCTCCGACCATATGAATGGTGTGTTTTTCTTTGTAAGCTGATTGAGTGGTTTTGCAATCTCAGCAAAGTTTGCGATGAATCTTCTGTAGTAATTACAGAATGCTGTGAATCTTCGAGCTTCATCGGCGTTTGTTGGCTTTGGGTAGTTTACTATGCTATCATATTTTCTTGGATCTGTCTTTATTCCTTCACTGGTTATAAGGTGTCCTAGGTAAACTACTTCTGTTTGTAGAAAATTGCATTTTTGTGGATTTAGCTTCAAGTTGTATTCTCTTAAGCGATTGAATGTTTTTATTAGATTCCTGTTGTGATGTTGTAGGTTGCACCCATAAGTAATTATGTCGTCAACATATAGGAATGTCTCTGCGTCTAGTCCTGCGAGTGCTATGGATAGCATGCGTTGAAAACTGTTGGTTGATATTTTTAGACCAAATGGTAGTCGCTTAAATTGAAAATGCCCTTTATTTGTTGAAAAGGCTGTGAGTGGTCGTGATTCTTCATCCAGTTCAATCTGATGAAAAGAGCTTGTGAGGTCCAAAGTCGAAAAATATCTAGCTTTTCCTAGGTTGTCCAGAATATCTTCTAATCTTGTTAGAGGAAATTTGTCATCCGTTATTCTTTTGTTGAGTTGACGAAAGTCAACAACCATTCTCCATTTCTTTTCACCTTTGTTATCCTTTTTGGGTACTACCAATAAGGGGGAATTGTATGCACTTGTTGAATGCTCAATGATGTCTTCATCTAGCAGTTTGTCTACTTGTCTATTTATTTCTTCCAATTGCGTCTGCGGAAGACGATAATTTTTAATATATACTGGAGAATTATCGTGTGTCGATATATGCTGCTGGTAAAAATTATTAACTGTTAATTTATCATTAGTTAGATAGAAAATATCTGTATAATTCTTCATCCAAATTTTGTACATTTAACTCACTTTTTAGTTGTTCAAATCTCTCTTCCTCCTTAACCTTATGTCTGATTGTCTTCTTTATGAATCTAAAATTATTCAAAGGAACAACTTCTAACTGCGGATTCTTTATGTGTATGTCATTCTCAGTTACATTTATTAATTTTATATGTTTTATACCTTTTGCTGGTATTATAGTATTCGCTACGTGTAGCCCTTCTCTGATCTCTTTACTTAGCACTACACTATCTTCACTTATTTCTATGTTTATAGGTTGTATAATTTGAGATCTAGAAGGTATAGTAATGAATTCTTGTTCTGGAATTTTAGTTATAATGGGTAGGTTAATATCACTAAGTTCTGCACAAATTGTAAATATAAAAATTTCATAGTCTATTTTACACCTATATTTTATGAGGAAATCTTTCCCTAGTAGTCCATCTGTCGCGATAGGGAAATTTTCACTTACTATATGTACTTTATGTTTAAATTTTTCACCTTCTGCATCAAATTGCAATGTTAATGTTCCTAAGGTTTCACTTTCACCCTTTGTAACGCCTCTTATTTTACAAATTTCACTTTTATTTACAATATTAAAATCTATACAGCTTATTTTGACGATCGAGATGTCCGCACCAGTATCTATAAACCATGATGAGGCTGAAGCTTTAGTTGTGGTAGTCTGTAATGATTATGTAGTTTGTTAGCTTGCCTACATCAATGAAATGTATCCTCGTTAATTGTTTATTTGTTCTTGATATTCCTCGTCCCTCGATAGGTGTTCTCCGGGGACGGTTTCGTAGTTTTCCGAGTCTAACAAATTAATCCGTCGTGGTTGTCTATTCTGGTAATTGGTATGACCTCTGTTCGTATTGTTGTACTGTCTTTGAGAAGGATTTCCATTGTTTCTGAAATTATTTTGCGCGAAGTTGGCTCTAGCGTTACTATTGAAGTATGTTCTTCTGTTATTATTAAATCTGCTTTGCGGTTGGTAACTATTATAGTTTTTAAGTGATTGCTGGTTAAAGTTATTGTATCTATGGTAGTTGTTTGCATATGATGATCCAGATCTGCGAGTTTGCGCTTGGAATCTGTAGATTCTGTTTTCTTCTGATTTGGCTTGTTCTGAATCAATTTCTTGTGCAAGATCGATAGCATCAGCGTATGTTGCAGGTCTGCTGGCAAATACTGTATATTTGATTGCATTTCTCAGTCCCGATTTAAAAGAGTTCAAGGCAATCTTATCATTCATCTTTGTAATGATGTCTTTATTCTGTTCACCTTGTTCTGATATTTGGATATTATTCAAATCTGCTATCAGAACATCAATCTCTGAAACGTAGCTCTGCAAGGTTTTATCTCCCTGTCGAACCTTAGACAAATCATTTTGAAGTTTTAGTGCATTTTTGTGCGTTCTGAAAGTTTTGAATAATGTTTCCTTAAAAGATTTAAAATTTATGGGATCTGCTTCGTTAACTATTCTGTTACGAGCTCTTTCCGATAATCTTGTTTTTATCAGGAATTTTACCAGTTTCGTTTTATCTTCTTGTGTTTTTAATTCATCATGGAGATACTCTACTAAGTTGATGAAGTTGTTTAGTTGTTGCGAGTCTCCGTCAAATATTGGCACTATTTTAGTGACGCTCGCTATGTCAAAGGATGTCATTGTGTTATTATTTATGGTTTCCTCTATTGAACTATTATGTTTGTCTGAGCTGTCCGTAAATTCTTCTACTTCTTCTTCAATGGATTTTTCCAATACCTCTTGAATCTGCTGTGTTTTTATGATAATGTATTTATTTATTTCTTCGTATAAGGTTTTAAATTTATTTAATAGTTTGCCATTGATTTGCTTCTGCTCTGTATTTAATTGATTATATTCTTCAAGAAACGTTGCCTTTAAATTGTCTGTCCAATTCCTTTTTACTAGCAAAAACTGCGCTGAATAGATTCTCTTCGGACTTTTCTTGAAATTTTCTAGAGTCTTTTCCAATTCCTTAATTAGAGTCTTGAGGTTCTGCATCTTTTATCAAAGCCATGTTTTTGTTTTGTTGTCTTTGTTTATTAAAAAAAAATTCTTACATGAATCTATTTTAAACTGCTACTACTAATTTACTAGCTTCTTTCTTTACTCTACTTATGAATTTATTTTTAACGTATTTGTATAATATCATTACTAAGATTAAGGCTATTATTAATCCTAAAAAAATTTTTATATCCGTCGCATGTTCAATATATATTTCCGCTGTTAAAAATGAATTTCCTGATGATGATGCTGCTGCGTCCTGATTCGAGGTGGCTTCTTTATTTTTAGATTCCTTTCCGCCCATTGTTTGTATTATCTCCTGAATGTAAATTGTGTGGTGCTTTCTTCTTCGCAATCCAGTACTGCTGCTTTTTTATCCGGATGTCATCCAAGAACGCGTTCTTCTCAACCTTGGTGACGGCTAGGGTGGTCAGCCTATGTAATTCTGCTAACTCTCGTCTATGTTTCACCAGTTTTCCGGCTCTCTTCTTCTTCTTTTTTGTGATATTATTTGCTGTCTTCTGTGTGGGCTGCTCGGCTGCTTTCCTATTACGGTATTCCTCAATGGATATTGGTCTTGGTCCAGCTCTAGGGTCTTCCTTCAGAATTGCTATCAGCTCGGGAGGCAGGGTCGCCATGTAATGATTAACTATACTTCCCAGTTAATCAGGTAATGAATCTCCAATTATGCCCAGAGGTATCTTCTTCACGGCAGCTGGCGACTTCCGGAAGCTAAGCCAAGGGCCAGCTATGGTTACCGGAGTAATTATTAGGCGTTCTAGTACAACTAGAACTGCCGACTTAATGAGCAGGAAGAATTTGTATTGAAAGACTACTTCTTTTCCTGTCTCGAGAAAGAATGATTTTTATTCAAAAATGTTCTGCTTATATATAATCGACCTTACTCATAAGGTATACAAAAACTCTTGAATTTCTTAAATTACCTACATAATTTCTAAGGTTACCTAAATACAATTTTATTACTTCATATATGACAAAAATTTCAGTCAAAGCAATCATGCAATCGCAATGCAAATCGTTCACAAGAAATGTTGACCCATGTGCAATCACTATTCATTGTCACAGAATACGTAACTTCATGCAATGAAGAGAAATGTTTTTATTACATAAGAATGGCTTACATCATTTACACATATGTTGTGTTTATGATTTCGAATGCTTTGGCGGAAGTATTTTAGTGATGCAATTTTTTTAGAATATTTTTCACGGCTGTTAGCGTGAAGTAATTTCAAATATTTTCATTAATTGCTGTTTGAATGATTTTATTGTTTCTCATGGGTTTTCTTGATGTTGGGTTTTTCTGTTAATTTATATGAGAGTAGTATGTATGTACTACAGAACTGATTTTATTTTTGCAGGGTCTGGTTTGACTACATTTTCTGTAATTATGTGCCCTAAATACATAATTTCCTTTCTTAGGAAATGGCACTTGTCGGGTTGAAGTTTGAGGTTGAAATCACGAAGGCGGCTAAATACTGCTGTGAGTCTGGAATTGTGGTCTTTGAGATTGTATCCATGGACTGCAATATCGTTCACGTATACGAAGCAATAGATGCCTTGAAGGCCAGATAAGACATTATTCATGGCTCGTTGAAAAGTGGCAGGGGCTCCTTTTAAACCAAATGGCATACGATTGTATTCTTAGTGGCCATAGGGTGTGCTAAAGGCAGTAAAGCTTTCTCCCTGTCCTTCGAGTCCATTTTTATCTGGTGAAATCCACTGGCTAAGTCGAGTGTGGTAAAATATTTCGACCTCCCCAACTGGTCTAATATATCAGTGATATTAGGCAGTGGGTACGCATCGCCAATAGTAATGTCGTTAATACGACGAAAGTCTACCACTACTCGCCACTTTTTGTTTCCTTTCTCATCTGGTTTTTTGTGAACCAGGAGAAGTGGAGAATTCCAGGGACTATATGAAGGTCTGATGATGTCTGACTCAAGCATTTCTTGTATTTGCCGATTTATTTCCGTTCGGCTTACCTCAGCAAGTCTATAAGGTTTGGTATAAATTGGAGGTTTTTCTTGGAGTGTTTCGATTTTGTGGGTAATCGCATCTGTATATGAAAGGAAATCCCCTTCTATGAAGAAGAGATCGTTGAATTCCCTACAGATATTGCGAATACTCTCAGATTCCTCTGAATTACAGTGATCCAATTTTATGAGGTTTTGCAGTTTATTTATTCTGCCCTTATTTGGATCTCTTTCAGAGTCTGTGGAGATGACCACAAAGTCATCCAAGTGTTGGAAAACTGGGTTCACCTCGTAAGGGCCCAGATCGGCGTCCTCCTCATTTGTATTGAGGATTACGACTTTTGCCATTGACTGGTTCGACTATTGAATTTCCAAGAAATAAACCTGGCCTTATTTCCTTCCTGAAACAGACCGATTGATTTTGAATAGAAGGAGTTGGAATTTCAATAATTAACTCTGATCGAGCCGGGATTTTAATTGTATTTAATTTATCCGATTCTTTCGGATTTTCAAAAGGAAGGAGATATGATTCCAACTTTTGTGGAATTTAGAGGGATTTAGATGATTCCGACTCGATAGAGTTTGAAGGAGGCTGTATCTAGTAGAGTTCTATCTCATCTATTTTGGATTTATTCTTGAAATTCACTTTTTGTAAATTTATTGATGAAGGAGATAGAACTCTACTAGATACAGCCTCCTGTGCGGCTATTGATTGAGTTTTACATTTATGTTCTTGCTTCATATCTTGTGAAGCTTTGGATGGAGATTGATTTTTATTTAATTCAGCCTTTTTTCTGGCTATAGATGGAGATAGATTTTTACCTTTATGCTTCATTTCTTGTGAAGCATTTGCATTGCTTTTCGAAGCAATTGATGGAGATAGATTTGTATTCGTATTTATATCGCAAAATGTTATCTCCGTATATAATGGACTTTTTGTTTGAGACCTCTTTTCTGGGTCTTCGCTTTTCAAATAAACATATGGATAATTTGAATAGTAATCCTCATACGGATAAAATTCATTTGAATCATTAATTTCTAGAGAAATGTATTTATTTTTATAATTGATACTAGCATTGTATCCAGATAAAAAGTCATGACCAAGCAGGCCATCGTATGAGAGGATAGAGTTATTTCCCACTATTTGAAATGGGTGTTCTAGGATGGAGTTATTATTGTTTGAAGATTCTAAATTCAACGTAGCAAAGATGAGCCTTTCCGTAGAGGTGGACTCTGTGAATAATGTGTTTATATTGCAGACAGCATCTCTGTAGCAGATGCTATCTGGCTTTAATGGATGGAGTTTTATTAAACTGATCTCTGCTCCTGTATCAATCAAAAAGGTAAGCTTCGGAGCAGAACAGATGTCGACAGGCAAGGAAAGCGTTAATGAATTTTTATTAATTTGGACGGGGATACGAATTAATTTTTTGCTGTTTAGTTTTTCGTCGATATTGTCTCGGGATTGCGATGAACTTGAGCCGTTGTTTCTATCTGCGAGGGGTTGCCGAAAACGACCCCACGCTGAATCCAGTTTCCCTGCCTGGATGCCGATGAAGTTCGATTATTCTTCCTATTTGGAGACGGTGATCTAGCTGAGATATTTGCATTTTTATATCTCCATGGAGTTCGATTCTCTTGGAATACTGGCTGCTGCCAGTTCCTGTGTTGTGGCTGTCTATCAGCCGTGCTTGTTTGCGGAGCTGTGTTTACTTTTTGGAAATTATTCCGATTTCCTTGATTGTCGTTAAATCGGGAATTATTTGCAGCTCTTGTCTTGCATTCTTCAATAGAATGGCCCATCCGATGGCAATATCGACAACTAGGGACCTGTGACGGAGATGTAGCATTCTTAAAATCTGGAGGACGTTGTGATTGTGAATGTGTTCTTTGGATGGTGTTAAAATTTTCCATAGATCGTTGTATGACTGGGCATTTTGAAGCAGCATGCCCTAGTCTATTACATTTAAAACAATGCAGATTGAGATTCGTATTCTTTTGAAAGGGTGGGTTTACTATGTAGTTCGTTTGAAAATTGGATTGTCTCCGTTCCAAACGTGATGCGTGCTCTAGGATATGTGACTTTAGTGAAGCGAAAGATTTATCAGACTGGACTTTTGCTAAAGTCTGTAGTTGTGGATTGGATAATCCGTCCTTTATAGCTCCCACTGCTTGACATTCTTTATCTTTTAAAAGAGATTTTAAAAGAATTTTATAATTTGTATATGAGTGCGTTGCCTCATTTAGTTTGGATAGAGTTGTGCTAAGTCTTTGTAGAAAATCTTTCACATCTTCTCCTATTCTTTGCTTTCAATTATTTAATTGAGATTGCAGAGTAGATTTGGGAATTTTTAATTCAAAAGTTTGTTGCAGCATTGATACTCCTTATTAAGCTAAGGAGGGAGTGCTTTTCGTTCGTCGTCGATGCCGTCGCGTATATATCATCACAACTTGAAATGAATTTGTGAAGATCTTTGAGATTTCCATTAAAGTTGGGAATTAACGATCTAGCTTCTGATAGAAAGACGGTAGATTGGTCTCTAAAGGAGACATTATGATGATGGTCTGTGAAGTTATGTGTGTTATTCGATACGTTATGGATTCGAGAGTCCAATTGCTCTTGGAGGGTAATTATCGTGTCTGTGTATGATTTTTCCACCTCGGCGTAAACATCATTTTTGAAATAGTCATGCTCCAAATCATTAGGGCCGGTATATGAAATTATTTCATTATGCGTTTCCTCAAAGTCATCCCAGTATTTTTGCAATAAGGTGATCTTTTGTGTAAGATATGTCTGGGTTGTAATCGATAATGAATTAAAATTGATCGATTGTATAATTCGTGATATAGACTTTTGCCTATGATCCTGCAATCTAAACCGTATTGCATTTGACTGATCTTTGTCCGTATTGTCTTGGGTATAAGTTGCAGTTGTTTTCTGCGAAGTCTTGGGGGGTGGAATGTAAAAGGGGTTATTTGTGCGTTCTGTGTGAATTGATATGGACTTCAGCCTATTAGACAGAGTTGCCTTTATAAGATTGTACCAGTCCTCTGTTTTGTCATAGCATGACTGCTTAAAATAATTATGGGTTTCATCAAAATCTTCATGATCTTGAATCAGTGTTTCCGTTTTTTCAAATGAAGCCCACAGTTCTTCCAAATTTTGGAGTTTTTCAGAAGTAAAATCTGAGGTCCTTTTGCTTTTATTTGCTCTGTGATAATCGGCCAGAATTTGTCTAATTTCTGTAATTTTTGGGACTTGTGACAAGCAAAGCTCATCGAAAGATTTATTTTCTTCTGTCATGTTTGAAAATTTATAAATTAGAATCGGGAAGAAGTTGATTAAATAAATTTAACGAAAAGCCACGAATGCACTACTCAAAAAGCTAATGGAGTAAAAAAAAATTTTTTCGTAAATACTTTCAGTGTGTATAGGTATGTATGTGTCTGTTTTGCTAAAAATTTTTTTTTGTTTTCAGGTTTCAAAAGGATTAGTTAAGTAGAATTCTGATTTTGTGTAGTCATGTGTAAAACGAAAAAGTATATTCATATATCCAATTGCCTTAAAAAGTGCCCCTTCCAATCAATATCTTCTCCTGATCGATAGGTTAATGGAACTCTATCGCAGGGGATTGATTATTGATTTTTCCGAAGTCCTCTGGCCAGCAAGCTCACGAAGTTTTACCGCAGAGGTCGCTTCGTGGAAAAGGAGATTTCGATTTAAAAAAAAAACATATAAGGACGGCAACTGAATTGGTAATCACTTTTTGGACGAAAATGGCTAAATGAAGAAACAGGGAGAATAAAAAACAACAATAGTAGCGAATTAATTGGGAGAATTCAAAATTATAAAAAAAAATATTCTTGTGTGGTAAGATGTGTATAAGTTTCAATTGAATTTTTCAATAATTTTGTATTAGATGAAGAGGAAATTCATTAAAATTGAATAGTTTTCTAATTATAAATAAAATTAAAATATAAAGAAAGAGGGAGTAATCACAATATAATACTACACTGTTTTATAAATACATATGTATATATTTTAATTAAAGAACTTTTCTACCTTATTTTTATTCCGAACACGGCAGCTTGAAGAGTCTTGCGGGGTTTTTTCTTTTTTTGCTGGGATGTTGTTGTTGGCTGGATTTGTTAATGTTGGTTGCTATAGGATGAAGATTATGAAGATGTTAATACATCGCGCGTCCTGGGCGACGGTTTCTAGATGTCTTCCTTCTGATGTTTTTTTTACGTCTTAATTGAGGCAGGGATGAAGCCTCGCTAAATTCCCTCGTTGGAGCACTATGGCACTCTAAACTTTTCCTCTAAGTACCCTTTTCGGGTACCCGGGCTTATATTTTGTTTTGTTATTATCAGTGTATTTATATTTATGTTTTCACTTATTGTTATTGTTAATTCAAATTTAATTAATGTTTGGATAGGCACTGATTTTAATTTGAACTTTATGAGAGTTCCGTTGTCACGAGTTGTTATACTGCGTCAGATTTTATATTAAACTTTTCTTTGAATTGATTTTCATTCAATTCTTATAGCACTGATTTTAGAAGTGCTGCTGCTACCAGTAGTTAATTGGAAATTTTAATTTAATTTAATTTTTATTATTATTATTTTTTCATTTTAATTTCTTATTATGCTTCCTTTATTTTATAATATTATAAGAATTTTACCCACTTTATTTTTTTTTTTAAGGCACTGATTTTAGTTTTAAAATAACCGCTGCCACCAGTTGTTGTATATGATCGTACTCCGTGCTCCGTGAGAGAGAGAGAGCGTAAGGGTTTTCGCATAAAAACACAGAAATATTGTTGATTCTTTCAATCACTATTTTATTTTTTATTTAGATCCCTGTTTTTTGGGGGGCTTTACACTTTTTTCACTTAACTAGAGGGATTTTTACCTAAGTGATTTCACTAATATCTTTTATTTATCACAAGGTTCGATGCCCGTTAGAATTGATTCCCGTTGCTAGTAGATGAGATTGTCGCGAGGTGTTTCGTTGGCGGGTTAAAAACAAACTCCTCGAGGTTTGGTAATCTTGCACCCAGGTACCCACGATTACTTGCAAAAGCTTTTTTATCATTTTATTGCTTTCTCACGACGTTGATAATCGTACGTGAGAATATGCGAATTATTTTATGTGCATTCAATTGCACGATGAAAAATGATATCCATTACACGGCATGTAGGTAGGTAGGTGAAGCACTTCATAATAAAAAATTATTTTATTCAATAATTATTACTGAATTAGTCCAAATTAAGTTACAACTTATTTTCTATCAAACATGACAATTCAAGAAGCTGATAAGCAGCTGCAGCGGAATTCAGATCGTGACTGACTGACTTACTTACTCTCTACGTAATTAGCAGACCAACCAACAAGTAGCAAATCAGCGTTGCTGATAATGTGATGATGGTAATGATGATTATGAAGTTGGTTAGTTAAGCATAGTGTCTTACAGAATTAATATTTTGTAATTTTATTTTTTGATGTGATATGGTCACTATACATTTATATTTCGGATTAATGATTTTCCAGTATTCTTAATGCGGCTCATAAATAATTTGGAAGCGTTTTGCATAAATAACTTCGGATCGATAATTTTTATATTTACAATAACACCTTGTCGAATTCTGTCTGCGAACGCTGTCTTTATTTCCTCCCACCTTACAAAATCACTTTTTCTTACGCGAGTAATTCCTCCACCTCGACGGGGAGCTCTCAATAGCGCTCTCAATGCTTTTGTTAGAAATAGACTGGATAAAGGATTACAAGGATTTCAAATGAAACACTGAGAGTTTTTGAATTGAACAAATTAAATTTATTGATCGAAGCCGAGTTCTTGACATGGAGAAGTATCACTGCTAACTGAACAGATCAGAAGAAATATTTTGCACAAGTGTTAATGAATTTTAGATAAGAGAAAAATATATTGGAATGTAACTGAATTTACAAATGATTCAGTAGAGCCAGACAAGTTTTGAGCAATTTATATGTAATTTTGTACATATATACAATGAATTTTAGAATTTATGCCGATGAACTTGATGATGATGATTTAGGACCGCTTTCAGACTAGACATTCCGCCCGCCTCGTTACAAACAAAAGTAGATTGCAAGACAGGAGTAGGGTCCGCCCGCCATGAGGTCTTCATATTTAGGTCAAGAATTGATGAGTGTCGTTTCTATAAGTAAAAATAAATATGAGACTAAGCTTGTGGAAGCATGCATAGTTTGTTGATGTGCCGCTTAATTTGACCGTTTTTATGTTTCAGCATGACGACTCGAGTGATATTGTCTGTTCCGGGATAGATATATATTACCATTGCTAGCATCCATTTGCAAGGTGGTAAGTGGTCATCCTTGATTAGAACAAGATCACTATGTTTTATAGTTGGCTGTGTTTCCAAGGATGGTCCTGGTACCGTCAATGGCGCACCTCTCATTAAGAAATGTCCTGGTGTGAGCACAGCCAGATCATCAGGATCATCAGTGAGAGGACATAACGGTCTTGAGTAGAGGCAACTTGAGCGAGAAGAGTTGTAATTTCTTCAAAAGTTAAAATGGTAGATCCTATGATGCGACGAAGGTGGTGCTTCATTGATTTAACCCCCGCCTCCCAAAGTCCAACAACATGAGGAGAGGAGGATGGTATGAAGTGACAAGTTGCATGGTGTTGATGTAGAGCATCACGAATAGGTTGTTCAAAAAATTGCAGGGCTTCTTCAAACTCCTTAGTAAGTGAAGTCGCAGCACCAACAAAGATTGTTCCGTTGTCACTGTAAATGTGACTGCATCGACCTCGACGTGCCATGAAACGACGTAATGCAGCAATAAATGCTTCCGAAGTGAGTTGTGTTACTAACTCAATGTGGATTGACCGTGTTGAAAAGCATATAAATAAGGCTATGTAAGTGTAGCGAAATGATAATGAATTTTATATACCGCAGTGAACTACTAATGAATTTATTCACCGCAGTGAACTGCTAATGACTTTATAGTAAACGGACTGAACGCAACACAACGAATACACAAGAAAAGAGGAATAAGACATGATAACGTCATGAGAGTGAAATTATAAAATGTTGTCAAGCACTCGTCACTTGCTTTCGCTTCACACTCCGATCAAGTAACGTCGAGACATTCTTTTATATTATTTTGTAAAATTATTTGTATTAATTGGATTAAATAGTATTTGCTTTTATCTACGGGCGTATTTTATTAAAAACCCCAAAAGCATATCACAAGTGGTGACCCCTAGAATAACGCCCATTAAAATTAAACAAAGGATAATTTCTGCAAACCTTTTGTCCGAGGTAGAATATAAAAAGAAAGCAACCGATTCTACAATAAGCATCGCATACCACAGAAACAAGAAATTCTTTTCGAAGACGGTAATTTCACGTACATTTGTCGAATATATTGGAATTTTGTTGCACCTTGAAACATTGGAAATTCTTGTCGTCAGCGGCAAAGGAAATAACGGGACATACATTCTTTTATCTGTAACCTCACAGCATAGGGTGATCTGTTTCATATCGCAGTACTTCTTCAGTTTGAAATTATTTACACCGTTGAACGTCATTCCATACAGAAAACATTTTATTTAAACTGGATTGAGATTAATCACTCACATTTATACGCAAGTTGACATTCAACGTGGATGAACATATTATCTTTAATAAATTAAGTTTAATTGCGATTTAAATTATTTAATTAAAATTAATCTTTAAATTTTTGTAGATCCATTTTCGATTGACTAGTATGATAAAGCCATAAATGATTTTGAGATATTCAAAAATTTAACTCTAGTTTCTATTGAAAAATTTTGTACCGGAGCAAGTGAAGGAGCAGTAACTGATTTAATTTAACTGTGAGTACAAACATGACCGAAACTAACGACAGTTCTTCAAACACGGAAACAAAGAGTTAAAGTAGTGATTTTCCTAACTTTGAGATAATAACAATTAAATTACCAGTTTTTTGGGAAAAGGCGCCCGCTGCGTGGTTTATTGCAGCGGAGGCCCAGTTCACAGTTAAAAACATCAAAAGGACGAAATTAAATACGCGCATATTTCATCTGCACTTTTAGTCGAAGCGATAAATAGCGTTTTGGACGTATTAAAGAAACCGCCCGACAAAAATAAGTACGATAATTTGAAAACTATCTTGATAAAACGTTACTCACAGTCAGAACAAAGACGCCTCGAGGAATTATTAAACGCTGAGGATCTAGGTGATCGAAAGCCTTCGGAACTTTCCATGCCATCCTTAACGGATTCTTTAGTACAATCACTCTGGGAGAGAAAACTTCCTTCCACAATTACGATACCACTTACGGTAGCCGCAAATCAACCATTCGAAAGTAAACTTGAGTTGGCATATAAGGTATGGGAAGTCACACGTTCTGGTGTTAATTCAATACAATCCAATAGTTCAGGAGCGATAGAAAATTTAAACGATATATCGAAAATTCAACGGGAATTACAATTAGCGCGCAACGAGATAAGTGAATTACGAAAATCTTTCAGAAAATTCAACTTTAATGACAGTAAATCTCCACAGCGAATTAAACAGCGGGCATTCAGCCCTTGCCGACCGAAGTTGTGTTGGTACCATCGTGTGTTTCAAGGCAAAGCTACAATGTGCACAGCGCCGTGCTCTTTTAAGCAAACCAGTAAGACCCAATCTGCTAATTTAAACTAAAAAACCCGAATGTTACACCGGCACGCATCCGGTCTACCTGCACACGCCGCTTATTAATTCAATGTAAGGTAACTCGTTTAAATTTTTTAATTGATACTGGGGCGGATGCGTCAGTAATACCTGCTTATTATTTCCGAGAGGCAGGCTCTAAGTTACCGCAATATAGTTTAACCGCAGCAAACGGTACCGAAATAAAATCATTCGGAACCAAATTATTGAAGATACCTAGGATTACGAAGAACTTTTGTATTCTCATTTACTCTCGCCTCAGTTAATAGGCCTATAATATGCGCGGATTTTTTAGTAAAACACCATGTCCTAGTAGACCTGAAGCATATACGCCTAATAGATAGTAAAACTGACAATTCAATTAATTGCTTAGTCAAGAGTTCGAACACTCCTACACCAGTGATAACAAGCAATAATAGTCGCTATAGTAATCTTTTGTAAAGACTCAGCCAGCAAAACATAAAATCGTCCACCATATAGTTACGAAAGGTCATTTACCTTTCTCACGACCACAAAGACTAGACCCAACGAGATACTCCGTTGCACAAACAGAATTTGAGTACATGCACCAACTAGGAATCTGTCGCCCTTCATCCTCGTCTTGTTCATCTCCTCTCCATATGGTACATAAGAGAGATCCCAATGTTTGGCGGCCTTGTGGAGATTACCGTAGGCTCAGTGCGGTCACGGTGCCAGATCATTATCCACTGCCGCATATCCAAGATTTTTCTTCACGTTTTTATGGGTCTTCAATATTTTCGAAAATTGACCTAGTCAGGGCATACCACAATATTCCTGTGTCTGAGGAAGATGTATACAAAACAGCTATTACTACACCTTTCGGTTTGTACAAGTTCAATAGAATGCCATTCGGGCTCCGGAACGCAGCACAAACGTTCCAGAAGTTTATGCATGAGATCACACGTGGCTTGGATTTCATTTATGTCTACTTGGATGATATTTTGGTGGGCAGCGCAAGTATTGAACAACATGAAAAGCATTTAGAAGAGCTGTTGGCCCGTCTCGTAGAATATGATCTTAAACTAAATTTGTCAAAATGCGTGTTAGAAAAAAATGAACCCGACTTCTTAAGTCATAAAAATAATAAAAACGGCATAAAACCGTCTGAGAATCGGGTAGAAGCTATTAGATCATTCCCAACACCAACTTCAATCCGCCAGTTACAAAGATTTATTGGCATGACAATTTACTATCACCACTTTGTCCCGAAATTCACTCAAGAAAACTAACACCAACCGAGGTTAAATACTCGGCGTTTGATCGAGAATTACTAGGTATCTACCTCGCGATTCGGAATTTAGGTACTACTTAGAAGGTCCCGAATTTTCTGTATACACTGATCATAAACCACTTACGACAGCATTACTCACAAAAACAGAAAGAAGTCTACGTCAAGCTCGGCAGCTCGAGTTCATTTCTCAATACACTGGCAGTATATGCCATATCCCAGGGAGAGAGAATATAGTAGCAGATTCACTCTCACGTACTTTCGAAGAAGACGTAGCTGCATTGGACACGTCCAAATTCACTTTGGAGAAATTAATTAATATGCAGCAAGATGATGGGAAATTAAGAACCCTTCTAAGCCGCAAGAGACCACATAGTTCCAAATTCAAACTCGAGCAGCGATTTATCCGAACAATTAATCATCCAATATGGTGCGAAATTAGCACGCCGCAAATCCGTCCATTCGTTCCAGAGCCATTGCGAAGACAGGTATTCGAATCATTACACTCGTTATCACATCCGGGCATACGTGGTTCTCGAAAACTCATAGGTACACGTTATTTTTGGCCGGAGCTCAATAACAACATTAAACAATGGACTCAGGCTTGTGTCGCCTGCCAACATTCGAAAGTTATACGTTACACTAAGTCACCGTTAGAACAATTCCGCGTTCCAGAGGCTCGCTTCGAACACTTACATATCGATATCGTCGAACCATTAGAGTACTCGAATGTGTATTCATATATCCTGACGGTAGTGAACCGATTCACTAGATGGCCTGAGACCTATCTTCTGCGAGATATTTCGGCTTTTACAGTAGCAGAAACATTAGTAAGAGAATACATTTACAGATTTGGTGTCCCGTTAAGGATTACGACGGATCAAGCGACACAATTTGAATCCAAGCTAACACAAGCTAATGGTATGGTGGAACGGTTCCATCGACAATTGAAGACTTCCATTAAATGCCGCGGACATCAATCTAAATGGAGCGAAGAGATTCCAATCATCCTCCTCGGGATTCGCTGCGCATACAAAGATGAACTTAAATGTACGCCTGCCGAGATGGTTTATGGACAAACCTTAAGATTACCGGCAGAGTTTTTTGAACAAGATCAGAAAGCTTCAACAATCGATCCTAGCAATTTCATATCCATTTAACGTGAACGTATGAATAATTTAAAGCCCACGACACCCAAACAAGCTCAGGTACCAACATATATACCTAAAAATGTTCACGACTGTGACCAGGTCTTTGTAAGAGTCGAGGGAATTAAAGCAGGCTTACGGCAGCCGTATGACGGACCCTTCAATGTCGTCCGGAGATTCGGAAAATACTTTATCGTAGAAATTTAAGGCAAAAACACAACTATAGATATAGATCGATTGAAACCATCATTCTCAGTAGATGCTCAAAATATTAGAACCCCAAGAAGAAAGTACGTTTTATCATTTTAGAGGAACAGTCTCTTTGACAACATAAGGACATGAAATAGCTTTCAGCTGGAAGGGGGTATTGTAGCGAACTGTTAATGAATTTTAAATACCACAGTGAACTACTTATGAATTTATACACCGCAGTGAACTGCTAATGACTTTATAGTAAACGGATTGAACGAACGCAACATGACGAATACACGATACAAGAAAAGAGAGAATAAGACATGATAACGTCATGAGAGTGAATTTATAAAATGTCAAGCGCTCGTCACTTGCTTTCGCTTCACACTCCGATCAAGTAACGTTGAGACACTCTTTTATATTATTTTGTAGAATTAGTTGTATTAATTGGATTAAAAAGTATTTGCTTTTATCTACGGGCGTATTTTATTAAAAATCCCAAAAGCATATAACAGTAAGCTTTAAAGGACTTGACCCTTCTAGATTTCAAGGGTGTAACGCTGAATTGTCCTACTTATCAACTCCGGTGTTATCAAAAGGTTTTGAAGGAGTGATTCTAGATGCTGGGAGATCACCCATGATTTGATTATGGTTGTGTGCTCGATAGCGAATGCATCTTACCAAAACCCTCGAGAATACTTCCCAAGCCATGAAACAGATATCTATATGTGTGCGTTCGGAGTCCGTTCTCTAAAATGTTCTATATTGATGCTTGTGGAAAAGTGCCAAACATTGACTTTATATATGCCATAGACCCTAAGCTACTATCCATACAGGAAAATAGTCTTTCAGTAATTTAAAGCTTGGTTCCTTACCTTCACAAAGGCTACACTTCCTATATACCTTACTTAACAAAATAATAAAATAGTTTTGATTGCAAAGTTATCTTACCATTTCACACTTAATACATCTCAGCTGAGTGATAATTGCATGTGTGTATGTGCAGCCGGAGTTTGAATTTGTAGGCAGCTACATTTGATATCATCAGCCCAAGGCATCCCATGACGGCAAAGCGACATTACAATGCTTACTCAGCTGAGAATTTTTGTTTGAGAAATCGTAGTCATTTGGTTAAAATAATTTTTTTTCAATAATTTTGTTAGGAAAGGTCTCACAATTTTATTACGGTTCGGAAGATAAGAAAGCAAGCTTAAGATTATCAAAACACCATTTTTCTGTATGAATAGTAGTTTAGGGTGGAGGAGCTATTCAAATCAAACTTTTGTCAGTTTTACATAAGAATACTGCAAATATTTTAGTGTAAGGACTCCGATGGGCCTCGCATGTGGTAGGGATGGAGTCTGTTTCATGGCTTGTGAAGTATTCTCGAGGGTTTTGATCTTACGCATTGATGAATGTAGGAGCTCACCTTGTTCCTGGCGTTTATAATCCAGTACTTTGTTCTTATAGTATACTGCAACGTTAGTTGAGCTCCACCATGCAAGGTTTTCCTATGCGCCTCTTGAATAAGAAGTGTCGTGAAATAAGTATCTGAAAGAATTATGATAGGATGAGCCTCAGAGTATGAGATGAATGCATGTTGTAGTCGTCCTCCAACACGTAATACTTGGTTATGATCAAGCATAGGATTCAACGACAAAAGTTTGCTTTTTCGTGGTACAGGAAGCCCTGCAGTTATCTTTCTGATTTCGTCTGAGAAAGCTAGATTTTGGATGTGTTTAATCTAAAAGGTTAGTGCTTTGTCACAGTCTGTCGGTGAAAGAGCAGAAATGGTTGGCCTAAGGCTTAATTTACACCATGCTGTATGGTTGTGCTATTTGGGTAGCATTACTTAATAACTTTTCGTTTCTTTCTGGCACCTCATCAGAAGTTTTCTTTGCTATTTCTGTGGGCCATTTTGTAGAAATATGTCAGGATTTTACGTGAGCACCTGCCAAGTATGGCTTAATCTCACGGCATTCTTCATGCTCGGATTTTACGTGAGCACCTGCCAAGTATGGCTTAATCTCACGGCATTCTTCATGCACGGATTGTAAAGATCAATCAAACTCCTCGTGTCGAAACAACGTGTACCAGTATGCCACCAAAATAGCATGACATGACATCAACGTATTGGTAGAAGCGAGACCTATCCCATCTCTGACGATCTCAGGTCACAGCACCCTAGACCACAGCTACTACGATGCTCCCATAAAGGGGCCATCCCAAGTTGAGGTGGATAAAACCTTGTTATCCCGGGCTCCTTTAACCCCGTAGTATCAAGTTAGCCAATGTCGGGCCGCCCATTTGGTATGGCTTTCGTAAAGCATGATCAACGGACCATGAATACTCCCAGTTTCAATATTTCATGCTAGATATCTTTTTTAAACGGTACTGGTAGCTCCGTTCGGGCCTAGATCTTATTAGCAGTGTCTAAAAGAATTATACTTGGCCTATACAGGTAATACAATCTTTTTGACGCTGTCAGAGGGGACCACGTGAAGGTTAAGATATGCCCAATTCAGTCTGGATAGGCTTCGAGATTCACCATTTGGATCGTATAACTGACCATGCATACTAACCATATACGCACTACTAACATACATACCTGATTTCTGTTATCTATCGTTTTCGTTCCTTTCTGGCACCTCATCAGAAATTTTCTTTGTGGGCCATTTTGTAGAGTGTAAAGCAAGCCAGTTAGGTCCATTCTACCATAAAGAAAATGTTTTTAGTTCCTGTGGCCTTAAACCTCGCGTAGCATAGTCAGCCGGATTATCGTGTGTACAAAAGAAACGCCAATTAGCTTCTAATAATATCGTTTGAATCTCAGAAACTCGATTTGCTATGAAAGTTTTACATTGAGCTGGATGTCTCTTTAACCATGCCAGAACAGTAGTAGAATCTGTCCATAAATAAACTGGAACAGAATCAAGTTTTATTGAGTCTAATACTGATTTCAGCAATCTTGCGAGTTAGTTTTGCACCCGTGACAAAAAAAAATTAAAAATTTACTCTTCCACTCTTCAGGCTCCAGACTACCTTTAGACCTAAAATTTTCGAGCGTTGGAGTAGACACAGCTTTTACACTATGCTAATAAAAACCTATAAATATGGATTAAAGCGGGGTAAAAAATATATATATATATATTGAAAATGAAAATAAAAATACAATAAAATAAAATTAAATTAAATAAATGGTAAAATAAATGGCGAAAGGAATGAAGGAAGTATATTGGGCGATATACATGTAGTATAAAGAACAGGTCTGTGCGATGGTAATAAGCAATCTAATAAAATCATAGGATTGCGCTAGTATTTGCTCAAAAGAGCGGCAGAAAGTATATTGGGCGATATACATGTAGTATAAAGAACAGGTCTGTGCGATGGTAATAAGCAATCCAATAAAAGCATAGGATTGAGCTCGTATGGTCAAACCAAGCAAAGGTAATATAACAAATTCAATATGGGTTGTATGAAAGGAAGAAGCACATTATGATGTGAGAATGCCTAGAATGTGTTGCAATCACATAGTGTATAAGGAAACGCATAACACATATTGATTTTTATAAGGAACACATGAAAAAAATTTGTTTTGTCACTATCCATTTTCAGACACTACTCAACGATTGTATTCATGTCCTTTTACCGGAAATCGGTTTTGCGAAAAAAACATTTTCAATCAACTCATTTCCTCATTTTTGTTCAGGACACATGAAGTTATTAGGAAAGGCATAGAGTTTTGGATTTTTATAAGGGACACATGAAATTTTTTTGATTTGTCCCTAATTTTCAGTAATTACACAACGATCTTATTCATGTCCTTTTAACGGAAATCGGATTTGCGAAAACACATTTTCAATTAACTCATTTCGGATTTGCGAAAAAAAATATCAAATAATTATTTCTCCATTTTTGTTTGAGACACTTGAAGTTATTAGAAAATGTATAAATATTTTGAGATTTTTATAAGCGACACATGAACATTTTTTTCATTTCTCACTATCTATTTTCAGACACTAACGATCCTATTCACGTGACTTTAGTAGACATCAGATTTGCGAAAAAAAATTTCTATGAACTCGTTTCTCGATTTTTGTATGGGACACATGAAGTTATTGGGAAAGGCATAAGCTACTACGATTTTTATAAGGAACATATGAACATTTTTTGATTTGCTACTATCCATTTTCAGACACTACACAATTATCCTATTCATATGCTTTTACTGAAAATCGAATTTCCAAAAAAAAAAAAAAAAATCTGTAAACTCGATCACTACAGTAATAAAAGGCATAAATCTTTTCGGATTTTTATAAGGGACACATGAAAAATTTTTGATTTCTCACTATCTATTTTTAGAGAGACATTTAAAAATGTCTGCTCGTGAAATGATGACATTCAGACATTTCATAACACGTATGATTGGAGATATTGTACCAACTGATGATGAAGTTTGGTTATTTCTCCTAAACTTGAGTGAAATGATAGATATTATCCTATCCTTCGAATTTACTGTGAATACTATAGAATCTTTGAAACTTAAAATCGAACAGCACAACAAAGATTATATTCGCTTATTTAGAGATACATTGAAGCCTAAGTTCCATAATTTGACTCACTAACCGTATTATCTCCTCTTCATGTCCAATTCGTGCAATGTGGAGCTTCAAGTTCGAAGCAAAACACAAGCAACTAAAAGATTATTCACACGCTATAACTTCCAGAAAAAATATTTGCTTAACACTTGTAAAAAAATATCAATTCAAATCGATGTATTTGTTCGATGATTCGATTACAGGAAATGTAATCACAGAAAGAAAAGACAAAATGGGAACAAATTTTATTGATTTCATCAGCCAAAGTATTCGTACTAGTAAACATGATTTCAATGTTTTTCAAAAGGAATATATAACAATATAGAATTTAAATAAGATTACTATGTTGGGACTTTTAACAAGGATATAGAACTTCATCATATCATTTGTGTAATCGCAGGGCCTCGCAATGAATTCTATTTATTTTGTAAAAAGCATGAGGGAATCCAGTATGATCCCCATTATCTGGCATTTTTAATCAACCAATCAAATTTATATTAATTGAGAATCATAAAATTTGAACACCTTTTAGGACCACCTGTGAATGCCGTGAAAACTTCCAGTGGAAATACTATGTTGCGCTTGAAAGAATATTATTTTTCCTTATAAAAGACAACACTCATATTTGTTACTGTCTTCTTCATAATAAACTGTACTATTCACTATTAAAATCTTTTCACCGCTCAATCAGTAAAAGGCACTAATATTCAAAAATAGCAATGGATTCAAATATCACATCAACGCAAATCTCTAATCTTGCTGAAGACGTCACCAGTATTAATACCTTATCCGCATTCAAGACTTTCTACAACATGGATGAACGATCGAATATGATAACGCACTCACCATCAACTCATCCTTTGGAGCCTGAACACTATTATACAGAAGATCAAGAACTTCTGAAACTGTTACGCAGTTGGTCTCTGGAGAAATTATATGATAATTTTTTTAGTAAGTAAATTCATTTGTTTTTAACGATATACGTAAGATTTTACTTCTATGATATGTTCATATTGCAGGTGAAGGAATTACAGCGCAAGTTCTAGAAATAATTAAAGTGCACCATATAAGGGACTTATTCCAAAAATGTGACTTAGGAACAAGAGTAATTTTCGAAAATTCTCTTGGAAAATGGAGAAACTACATTGGAAATCCTTTGGTATACACCTGTTCATCTCTATTGGAATCGTCCGAAAATTTGACACCACACCCATTATCGTCAAGAATGTCATCTGTAACGCCAGATCGTTTTTCGCCAAGATCATCGCCTTATCCGAGTAGTCCCACCAGTGATATTTCCAAATTGCATTCAGAGTCAGATATTCCACTGGAAGCTATTTTGAAGGATACACAGAAATGCCTTTGTCTCAAAGAATATTACGAGCAGAAAAAAACGTTTCACGAGGATCAACGATCTATTTTGATCAATCTTATTGCTCAGTATTTTGATAACAATAATATACATATGACTTTAAAAAACAGCTAAAAATTAGAAAACGATATTATTAAAACGTTTCCCACCGAAAAAATTGTAAGTACCTCTTAATTTTAAAGATGTTTAATTTCAATTTTCAATTTACAAGAACACTTTACCGGTTGAAAAAGGAATTCATCCTTTTGCGAAACTAATACATAGTTTTGCAAAAAAATCTTCGTTCTTTTTTACTAATTTAACTTCACACGAAACCAGTCACGCACAAAGCAAAAAAAACTCGTATGAATTTTGGTGTGAAAGCACCCTTAGAGTTTTTAAGATAAATTATTAGAAAAGGACGAAGATCTTTATGCAAAAGAATGGATTAGTTTTGAAAACGGGTAAATTGTTTTTAAAAACGGGTGAACTTGATATAAAAACCTCTTTTTGAGTATACAACATTTTTTCAAATTTAAAGCTTAAATAATTCTTAATACATGTCAGGAGTATTACCGTTCCGGAAAAACAGGAACAATATACACAAATTTTTGCTACTTGAAATCACATTAACGAAACATCAAAACAATCAATCAAAAAATCTCTAAACAAGAAGAACTAAGTGGTGAGACAAATTAAACTTTTTACATTTGACAAAAGTTGTTTTAAATAAATATTTTTATTTCATCTTCAATTTATAGAGCCCGAATAAAATGCAGAGTTATTACAGAGGTCTTTGAAAAACGACAATCTCACAGTGCAGGAATTTGACTATGCCTGGAAAGCTTGTAGTCAGTCGCGATTGCAGGACATATTAGACGTAAGCTCTACTGCCGACATATTCCTTAAGTGGCCGGAATATAAGAAACCATCCGGATATCGCCTGGTAATACTCCGAACTTGCTTATTTACTTAAATTGAACCGCAAATTGAAATGAAGAGCACAAGGCACTCTTTGAGGTCCGATTATCGTTTTTACCCATTTCCGCTATCAAATCACTTTTTATACCGCAAAGGCTTGGAAATTTGTCTTTCTTCGAAGATAGATGTAGTGACGCATGTACTTATATTTCGTTATTAAAAATCTCAGAAAAAAGTATAATTAGAACACCTCAAGGAAGTACCCTGTACTATCCGTTTCAATTTGCGGTTCATTATGAACATATTATTTTGTATTATTGTCATTTATTGTTGTTTTCTATACATTGACGTGGACTTCAAAAATCGATTTAAGAACACGCTTTCCATTCTGGATAAATGGGATCAGACAGAGTAGATTAGATTAGATTTGTAAAGGGGTGTATAGGCGTTAGCCTCGCAATCACTGCGACCTGAAAGATCTATTGTGTGTCCCCGTTGAATTTGCTCCATTTATAGGTTTAGACTGTTAATAAAGTCTAGAACCATTCTGGGCTTGAGGTTCCATACGTAACTTGGTGGAGGAAAAGCATGTTCAAGGTGGAGCAATCTCCCCCTGGCCAATGCTTCGCAGTTGCAGAGCAAGTGCTCCAAGGTTTCGTGAGCATCCTGACAGAAGCGGCAGGATGAAGTCGCAGCCAAACCCAGCTTGTTTAGGTGATACCTCAAGGGGGCCATGGCCTGAGTAGAGCTCAGTGATCATTTTGAGCTCTGTTCTTCTAAGGAGTAGGAGTTCTTTTGTTTTTCCGCCAGAGGTGTCGATAAACTTTTTTGCCTGACGAAGTCCTTGTAGCCTTTCCCAATACAGGGATTTTTGTTTATTCTCCCAGTTATTTAGGGTAGCTTTGAGGTAACACTTTGAAGTGCCACAAAATGGCTCTGGTCCGACAAACTGAGTTCCCGCTCCTCTTTTGGCTAGGCCATCCGCAATTTCATTGCCTTTGTGGCCCTCATGTCCAGGTACCCATATGAGGATAACTTTTTTTCTCCTTGATAGATTTTTGAGGGTTTGTAGACATTCCCAGACTATCCCTGACTTAACAGTGTAGGTCTTTAAGGCCTTGAGGGCAGCTTGACTGTCCGAGAGGATATATGGTTGAGCCATTTATGGCTCTTTTAGTGCAGGTATTGGCACATTCTTCTATGGCTAATACCTCGTCTTAGAATACGGTAGTGGTAGAGCCTAGAGCCTTTGATATATGTCATCTGGGGCCGTATACACCCAATCCGACCCCACTGTTTGTTTTTGAGCCGTCTGTATACCACACCATCGATCCTTATTGGAAGGACGGTTTAGTGGAGCGTCATTGTTGTCGGTCTCCAAGAACCACTTGGAATGGTCTTACAAAATCCCACTCTGGGTGTGATTATATCAGATATTGTCGTCACTTGCTCGAAGCATATCTGTTTTAAGATACTTAAATGACCAACCAGATCGCCTGGCTTTAACTGTTTCTCCGTTTGTACTCTAATAGCACTGGAGATCGCTTCCTTTTTCACCTGCAAATGCAGGGGTGCAAGGTTTAGTAAGGCTTCCATGGCTGTTGTAAGACAGGTTCTCATGGCACCAGTTATTCCTAGACAGGCAAGCCGCTGGGTTTTTTGAAGCAGAGCCTCAGCCGTCTTTTGATTAGTTTTTGGCCACCATGCGAGGGCCGCATAGGTGACCATGGATCTAACAACCGTGGTGTACGTCCAGTACATCATTTTTGGCTTCAGACCCCATGTTCTGACAATGAAGCGACGACACGTGTAGAGAGATCGCATCGCTCTATCCGTCACTCAAGCCAGAGTAAGATAAAGTAAGCTTAATTCCATTTCAGTTGCAGTGATTGTGATAAATTTTTTCTTTTTGTTTTTCCACATTATATAGATGGAAAGGACACAGCACTCCTATGGGCGATGCATGGATATTTTATTCCATATCAAACAACTGTTTTCAAAGGACACTAAAGGCAAGAAAAATGTTACCAGATTTTCCATTTCGTACTCATTTTGCATTTGTGGTAAGTCCTGCGTCCAATTAGGGGAAGAAATCCGGCATTTGCAGTCGAAAAGTGAGAAAATTCAGCCATTTATTTATGCGATCGGGGAGGAAATCACCACTGTAAAAGAAATATGTGTTTATTTTGATAACATTAGATTTCCTTTTAATAACATATTACGTGCTGTTGATATCTGTATAAAGATATTTTTCTATTTGATTGAAAATACCCAGATCCTGCGAAAACATTTTAGGCATTTATTGCCATATTTTTTTACAGTTTGAAATCTCCTAGCAACAGCAAAGTTTCTCTTCTAATCGATAAATTATTGCAAGATTAAAATGCGTAATTCATAATATTTGTATACGTTTGAGTTAGGATAACAAAATTATAATATAATATCGTTTATGTTAACCATTATGTTCGGAATCAGTTTATATTTGAAAACTACAAAGAAATAGAGCAATTTTGTAAGAAATAGAAATAGAAAAAAAAGCGGAATAAACTAAAAGACTTCTAAAATATTAAAAAATAGAAATAAAACGAAATGAAAACCTTAAATAATTGTTTTAATTACGACAGAGAGGAAACGGCAACAAGGAGAGAGGAGAAAGGGAGGTTGGGATGGGAGATGTCGTTAGTGATATAGTTCACTGATATCGTGGATAAGTTCAAAGGACTTCAATGAAGTAGTTCCCTGATATCGTGAATAAGTTCAAACGAGTTCAATGAAATATTTCACACATATCGTGAATAAGTTCAAAGGACTTCAATGAAAGAGTTCACTGATATCGTGAATAAGTTCAAAGGACTTCAATGAAATAGTTTCACTAATATCGTGAATAAGTTCAAAGGAGTTCAATGAAATAGTTCACACATATCGTGAGTAAGTGCAAAGGACTTCAATGAAATAGTTCACTGATATCGTGAATAAGTTCACTAACATGTACATCAACTTGGGGTTACTGAATTTAGTGAACGGGTGTTCAAAAATACAGTGATAAAATTCATAGGTTGAAAAAATTATGAAAAATTCACAGTATTTTCGAACATTTCATAAATATTGTGTACTTTTTTCGTTCAGTGTATAATTTATAGGTGCTGGAATTATGAAAATGAAGGAAAACTGTGAAATAAAGCAACAATTTTTGAATTTTCGCTAACATAACGTTTATCCAAAGGTGGCTAGAAAATCATTCACACCAACTGAAAATCTTACAGATCTCATTAAAACTGAGCAGGTAACTCCAATCCAGCACTTATCTCTCAAATATCCAGATCACCAGGAAGAACTAAAGACAATACAACAAATTCATGACCTTAAAGGTATAACGTCTATACCAAATAGTTAGGACCACTTCAGTCGACATTTATCAATTCACATTACGCTATGCAGCAATTGCGTTAGGAGTTTTAATCATAGGTTTTCTAGTACATATACAAGTAATGGAAGAAAACCAACAATTCCAACGAGAGGCCGCCAATCCCTTTACCCAAGATAACAGCATCCACATTGATGACGAGTTGAATGTAATTCAACGCGGGGTAGGATGTTAAAACCCAAGGGCATCATCATCTAAATTAGAATTCAAGAACATCATAACAGTCGCCAAATACGTGTTGTATTAGATGGCGTTATATCTGAACCTCATCCTATTAATACCGGTGTCCTTCAGGGCTCTGTTATTTCTCCGACTCTATTTCTAATCTTCATTAATGATCTGCTTTCCCTTACTTTCAATCCTATCCATAGCTTTGCTGATGACAGTACCCTTGATTTCACATACTCCTTTGACACCCTTGCGGATTCCAGAGGGAACGCCACATGTGTTAAACGAGACTGCATGATTAGATCATTGAATAACGATCTTGACAATATTCTCGCTTAGGGCAAAGTGAATCGCGTCGAATTCAATGCATCTAAGACCCAAAGCTGTCTCATCTCATTAAAACAAGACCATCACTTAACCACTCCCGTTTCGTTTGATGGTGCATTAATTTCTGATTCACCGTCACTAAGCATTCTTGGCATTAATATTTCCAGTAAGTTAAGCTGGACAGATCACATCTTCTCGGTTGGCAAAGAAGCATCAAAATGTCTTGGTTTTTTGAAAAGGTGTAAGAAATATTTCAGCCCATCAAATATAGCTCTCCTCTACAAGTCCTACATCAGACCTAGAATGGAATACAATTCCCATATCTGGGCCGGGGCTGGCCGCACAGCCTTAGCTTCATTAGATATTGTCCAAAAGAGAGCCTGCAAGCTCATTGGCGATGTGGCAATTACTCGTCATATCGACTCGCTCGAGCACCGTCGCAATGTTGGATGCCTTTCGCTCCTTTATCGCTATATGCATGGTCAATGTTCTGATGAAATATCTAGTCTGATCCCTTGTAGAATAGTTCCTGCACGCAATACTCGCGCTGCATCCCGCGCTCATCCCTTTACCCTTCAAATTACCTTCGGCCGTACACTAAAATTCCGTGATGCTTTCTTATCCCGAACTGTGCGAATGTGGAACAGTCTACCATCTTCTGTCTTTCCTCCGGCATACAACCTGCGAAAGTTTAAGGGCAACAAACATCGGCACCTCCGCCGCTCTCCTCATATCCCTTAATCCTTTCCCTATCTCCTTCCGGCCACGCTGTGCTTTGCATCATAGGGTATCCCCTGAGCTTGGCTTAATAATATAAAAAAAAAAAAAAAATTCTCAATTTCGCGTAAATATACCTGTAAGTCACTGACTTCAATAAAAAATTGTTTTTCCAAAAGCCTAGTACGAAGTTCGAGTAAAACAGTACGGAGTTCAGGTAAAAAGTGACATTTCCATACAAATTTTACCGCTGGTAAAATCCCAAGCAACAATTTTACTGAGGTCTTTACTAGTGCAGTACGGAGTTCACTGGTAAAAAGTGCCATTTTTTCTATTATTTTATAGATGACGTTTTGTAAGTCTCCACTCATTTTACTGATCATTTTAATGTGCGGAGCATTAATATGCTGGTACAACTTCTACATTTCTTCGATTATTCACAAACCGAGTTTATTTAGTTATTCCCGTGGATTTCCTTGACGACGATACGCACTTAGGCGTGCCGCAGCAACAATCTTGTTGGCGATATGATGATTAATATCATTTATAAATAATAATCACTTAACATTTTTAAAACTATTTCCGATTAATTGTGATTTTAACAGCTGTTTTCATTCGTTTTCTCCACATAATGCTTACATCAACTTTTTACCAGCGTTAAAATGCTATTTTATGGAGACCGCGTTAAATTTTACCAATACCCGAACTCCATACTATGCTTTACTATCAAGTTGCAATCCAAGGCAAAATGAAAAATTTCTTTCATAAACGAAATTCAAGTTAAATTTTCTTTTATAAATTATCGAAATATCATGTTACATCCACCGTAAGGTCATTAAGAGACAAGGCGATGACATAGCAATTTCGGTTGAAGCTTTTTATTATGTATTGAGAATTTTATCAATTTGATTATTTTGTTATTTTATTTATTATAAATGTGTAAACGAAAGGCAATCAAGTCTCAGTCATTATTTTCGATCCGAAAAGTGAAAATTTTAATTTCCGTTCTCTAACATTGGGCATAGGTATTGTACCTAGGCACATTATCATCAACAAAGGCATAGGTTCTGCACCTAAGTCTCGAATCAGCCATGCACTGTACAGAGTAAAACCTTGGGCAGATTTGCTTGTGCGATAAAATCATCGCGATATAAGCAACCTCACTTCTTTAGATAAAATGTAAATTTGAGATCTAGCTAAAGTAGGTTAGACTTACATTCTATTTTTTTTTCAGTTTACTTACATTCATTTTAACTAGAATTTCTTTAATCTAATGTTAAGTATTTCTTTATCTATATATTAGTATTAACATTGTTTGTATCTATTACAACATATTGTTACGTACAACAGAAAGAGACAACTGGTGAATCTGAAACTGGAATCTTCGGTTACGTTCAGGAATAGAATGAATAGAATAGTCAAGAAGATTCTGGAATAGAACACTCCAGAATAATCTGGAGAGTTTCTAGGGTATAAATATAACAGTTGTCACCGCCAAAGCAAGAGTCTTTTCTTAGACATTGCAGTGTTAACAAGCGAAAGTAATAAGCAACCTAAAGTGTTGTAATCAGATTGCGATAATTGAAAGTTGAATTGATTAATGGATTGTGAATTGTATAAGTGTAAAGTGAAATAAAGAACTTGTATATTAAATATTTGGTATTGTGTTTTAAATAACGAACCAAAGGCCACGCTCGCAACAGCTGGCGTCAGAAGTGAAATAAATTCGCGAAATAAAGTGGTGGCAATTGACTTGAAAATTCAACGTGTGATCAATTTTGTGAAATTGTGTTAAATTTTGCAAGTTGTGGAAAATAATTTATATTCAATTGTAAGTGAATTACTAAAGTAATGGGGCGCAAAGTGGACGAGCTTCGAATACAGGATTTGAAAGTGGAGTTAGGGAACCGGTCGTTACAAACGGTCGTTACAAAGAATGTTCTCGTCGAGCGACTGAGACAAGCTTTGATAGAAGAAGGAAAGCATCCCGAAACATTTGTTTTCGAAGATAACTTGAAAGAAACTGAAGCAGAAGAAAAGTCTGTGATGAACATTGAACAAGTTTTGGCCACTAATGAGTAAATTGGAGCTTTCATTAGTGCAGTGATTAACTTGGCGATTTTATTCCTTTGTGTTCTTTCCCAGTGATTTTTCCTAGTGTGTATTTTATTATTAAATTAAATACTTGGTTTAATTGACAGCTAAAATTGAATATTCTTATTCTGGGTACCGACTGGATTAAGGAATTTGTTTTAGATAGCGATTAAATTAAAGGTTTTTTATTGTGGGTAGCGACTGCAATAAAAAAATATTACTAACAATACACTTTATTTCTGGTCTCGACGGAAATAAAGAATCTTCCTTCGGGTCTCGACTGAAGTTAAGATATATTCTAACATTCACTTTAAGTCGGGTCTCGACTGACTTAAAGAATATTATCTCGGGTCTCGACTGAGATAATATATTACTAACAAATAACTTTATTGCGGGTCTCGACTGTAATAAGACAATTACTAACAAAACCAATTTATTGCGGGTATCGACTGTAATAAAGAGTCTTACTGCGGGTATCGACTGTAGTAAAACAATTACTAACACAAACACTTTACTGCGGGTCTCGACTGTAATAAAGAGTCTTATTGCGGGTCTCGACTGTAATAAGACAATTACTAACAACAGCACGTTATTACGGGTATCGACTGTAATAAAGAGTCTTACTGCGGGTATCGACTGTAATAAGACAATTACTAACACAAACACTTTATTCCGGGTATCGACTGTAATAAAGATTCTTGCTGCGGGTCTCGACTGTAGTAAGAAAAACACTAACACAAAACACTTTATTGCGGGTATCGACTGTAATAAAGAGTCTTATTGCGGGTTTCGACTGTAATAAGACAATACCAAACAAATCCACTTTATTGCGGGTATCGACTGCAATAAAGAATATCCTCATCCCACACCTCAGTCAAATAAAAGGTCAAGTAAATCAGCTGCTATATATCGATCAGGTGAGTACAAGTCAATTGCTACAGTTGTGTAAATCAAATTTATATATTAATCATTTAATAAACATTGGTTTCAGCATTTTATATTACAATATATATATATATATATATCTTGGAGTTCTCAAGTTTTAGTATTTATTGAACTTGAAACATTTAGTGCAGTGAATAAACAGATAAAAACCACTAGCTTTATACCAGTGGCATAAATTTTACTACACCTTTCATTTATTGCATGTGCGCTCTGACTACGGGCAGTACATGAGCAGAATAAATCTATGGAAACCCGCTTGGACGAACAAAAGAGTTCTTTGGAGCATTGTCTAGAAACTCGTTGGGAGAAACGGAAGACTTTCTTGAAAAAACTCGTTAGACGAACAAAAATTGAATATTGAAGGAATCGAGCAGGAAGTGGCGGAAGCTCAACAAAAAGTCACCGAGGAGCTTGACAGCTTTAAAGCAGATCAGGAAAGAATAAAGCATCATCAGCTTGTAAACGTAGCAGCTGAAATATCCGGTGCAGGTAGAATGAAACCTCCAGTATTTGATGGAAAAAATACGTGGCATATCTTCAAGAGGGTGTGCGGAAAATTGCTCGCCCACAATTGCTCGCCACACAATTGCTCCCCACACAATTGCTCGCCAGGAAAGTTGCTCGCCAACAACAGATATCAATTTCAAATTTTATGGAATTTTATATTATAAATTGGAACATTACTGGGAACGCAGACTGCATTGTATAAATAGAAAAATAGAACAATATATAAGCGGCTGTGATCCTAATATGTCAAGAAAAGTATATCGTGACTATGAGAAAAGGATAGAAAGAATTGTAGGCGATTAGCCAAATAGAACATTGATCAAAATGTCTTGGTTTTTTGAAAAGGTGTAAGAAATATTTCAGCCCATCAAATATAGCTCTCCTCTACAAGTCCTACATCAGACCTAGAATGGAATACAATTCCCATATCTGGGCCGGGGCTGGCCGCACAGCCTTAGCTTCATTAGATATTGTCCAAAAGAGAGCCTGCAAGCTCATTGGCGATGTGGCAATTACTCGTCATATCGACTCGCTCGAGCACCGTCGCAATGTTGGATGCCTTTCGCTCCTTTATCGCTATATGCATGGTCAATGTTCTGATGAAATATCTAGTCTGATCCCTTGTAGAATAGTTCCTGCACGCAATACTCGCGCTGCATCCCGCGCTCATCCCTTTACCCTTCAAATTACCTTCGGCCGTACACTAAAATTCCGTGATGCTTTCTTATCCCGAACTGTGCGAATGTGGAACAGTCTACCATCTTCTGTCTTTCCTCCGGCATACAACCTGCGAAAGTTTAAGGGCAACAAACATCGGCACCTCCGCCGCTCTCCTCATATCCCTTAATCCTTTCCCTATCTCCTTCCGGCCACGCTGTGCTTTGCATCATAGGGTATCCCCTGAGCTTGGCTTAATAATATAAAAAAAAAAAAAAATTCTCAATTTCGCGTAAATATACCTGTAAGTCACTGACTTCAATAAAAAATTGTTTTTCCAAAAGCCTAGTACGAAGTTCGAGTAAAACAGTACGGAGTTCAGGTAAAAAGTGACATTTCCATACAAATTTTACCGCTGGTAAAATCCCAAGCAACAATTTTACTGAGGTCTTTACTAGTGCAGTACGGAGTTCACTGGTAAAAAGTGCCATTTTTTCTATTATTTTATAGATGACGTTTTGTAAGTCTCCACTCATTTTACTGATCATTTTAATGTGCGGAGCATTAATATGCTGGTACAACTTCTACATTTCTTCGATTATTCACAAACCGAGTTTATTTAGTTATTCCCGTGGATTTCCTTGACGACGATACGCACTTAGGCGTGCCGCAGCAACAATCTTGTTGGCGATATGATGATTAATATCATTTATAAATAATAATCACTTAACATTTTTAAAACTATTTCCGATTAATTGTGATTTTAACAGCTGTTTTCATTCGTTTTCTCCACATAATGCTTACATCAACTTTTTACCAGCGTTAAAATGCTATTTTATGGAGACCGCGTTAAATTTTACCAATACCCGAACTCCATACTATGCTTTACTATCAAGTTGCAATCCAAGGCAAAATGAAAAATTTCTTTCATAAACGAAATTCAAGTTAAATTTTCTTTTATAAATTATCGAAATATCATGTTACATCCACCGTAAGGTCATTAAGAGACAAGGCGATGACATAGCAATTTCGGTTGAAGCTTTTTATTATGTATTGAGAATTTTATCAATTTGATTATTTTGTTATTTTATTTATTATAAATGTGTAAACGAAAGGCAATCAAGTCTCAGTCATTATTTTCGATCCGAAAAGTGAAAATTTTAATTTCCGTTCTCTAACATTGGGCATAGGTATTGTACCTAGGCACATTATCATCAACAAAGGCATATGTTCTGCACCTAAGTCTCGAATCAGCCATGCACTGTACAGAGTAAAACCTTGGGCAGATTTGCTTGTGCGATAAAATCATCGCGATATAAGCAACCTCACTTCTTTAGATAAAATGTAAATTTGAGATCTAGCTAAAGTAGGTTAGACTTACATTCTATTTTTTTTTCAGTTTACTTACATTCATTTTAACTAGAATTTCTTTAATCTAATGTTAAGTATTTCTTTATCTATATATTAGTATTAACATTGTTTGTATCTATTACAACATATTGTTACGTACAACAGAAAGAGACAACTGGTGAATCTGAAACTGGAATCTTCGGTTACGTTCAGGAATAGAATGAATAGAATAGTCAAGAAGATTCTGGAATAGAACACTCCAGAATAATCTGGAGAGTTTCTAGGGTATAAATATAACAGTTGTCACCGCCAAAGCAAGAGTCTTTTCTTAGACATTGCAGTGTTAACAAGCGAAAGTAATAAGCAACCTAAAGTGTTGTAATCAGATTGCGATAATTGAAAGTTGAATTGATTAATGGATTGTGAATTGTATAAGTGTAAAGTGAAATAAAGAACTTGTATATTAAATATTTGGTATTGTGTTTTAAATAACGAACCAAAGGCCACGCTCGCAACAGCTGGCGTCAGAAGTGAAATAAATTCGCGAAATAAAGTGGTGGCAATTGACTTGAAAATTCAACGTGTGATCAATTTTGTGAAATTGTGTTAAATTTTGCAAGTTGTGGAAAATAATTTATATTCAATTGTAAGTGAATTACTAAAGTAATGGGGCGCAAAGTGGACGAGCTTCGAATACAGGATTTGAAAGTGGAGTTAGGGAACCGGTCGTTACAAACGGTCGTTACAAAGAATGTTCTCGTCGAGCGACTGAGACAAGCTTTGATAGAAGAAGGAAAGCATCCCGAAACATTTGTTTTCGAAGATAACTTGAAAGAAACTGAAGCAGAAGAAAAGTCTGTGATGAACATTGAACAAGTTTTGGCCACTAATGAGTAAATTGGAGCTTTCATTAGTGCAGTGATTAACTTGGCGATTTTATTCCTTTGTGTTCTTTCCCAGTGATTTTTCCTAGTGTGTATTTTATTATTAAATTAAATACTTGGTTTAATTGACAGCTAAAATTGAATATTCTTATTCTGGGTACCGACTGGATTAAGGAATTTGTTTTAGATAGCGATTAAATTAAAGGTTTTTTATTGTGGGTAGCGACTGCAATAAAAAAATATTACTAACAATACACTTTATTTCTGGTCTCGACGGAAATAAAGAATCTTCCTTCGGGTCTCGACTGAAGTTAAGATATATTCTAACATTCACTTTAAGTCGGGTCTCGACTGACTTAAAGAATATTATCTCGGGTCTCGACTGAGATAATATATTACTAACAAATAACTTTATTGCGGGTCTCGACTGTAATAAGACAATTACTAACAAAACCAATTTATTGCGGGTATCGACTGTAATAAAGAGTCTTACTGCGGGTATCGACTGTAGTAAAACAATTACTAACACAAACACTTTACTGCGGGTCTCGACTGTAATAAAGAGTCTTATTGCGGGTCTCGACTGTAATAAGACAATTACTAACAACAGCACGTTATTACGGGTATCGACTGTAATAAAGAGTCTTACTGCGGGTATCGACTGTAATAAGACAATTACTAACACAAACACTTTATTCCGGGTCTCGACTGTAATAAAGATTCTTGCTGCGGGTCTCGACTGTAGTAAGAAAAACACTAACACAAAACACTTTATTGCGGGTATCGACTGTAATAAAGAGTCTTATTGCGGGTTTCGACTGTAATAAGACAATACCAAACAAATCCACTTTATTGCGGGTATCGACTGCAATAAAGAATATCCTCATCCCACACCTCAGTCAAATAAAAGGTCAAGTAAATCAGCTGCTATATATCGATCAGGTGAGTACAAGTCAATTGCTACAGTTGTGTAAATCAAATTTATATATTAATCATTTAATAAACATTGGTTTCAGCATTTTATATTACAATATATATATATATATATATCTTGGAGTTCTCAAGTTTTAGTATTTATTGAACTTGAAACATTTAGTGCAGTGAATAAACAGATAAAAACCACTAGCTTTATACCAGTGGCATAAATTTTACTACACCTTTCATTTATTGCATGTGCGCTCTGACTACGGGCAGTACATGAGCAGAATAAATCTATGGAAACCCGCTTGGACGAACAAAAGAGTTCTTTGGAGCATTGTCTAGAAACTCGTTGGGAGAAACGGAAGACTTTCTTGAAAAAACTCGTTAGACGAACAAAAATTGAATATTGAAGGAATCGAGCAGGAAGTGGCGGAAGCTCAACAAAAAGTCACCGAGGAGCTTGACAGCTTTAAAGCAGATCAGGAAAGAATAAAGCATCATCAGCTTGTAAACGTAGCAGCTGAAATATCCGGTGCAGGTAGAATGAAACCTCCAGTATTTGATGGAAAAAATACGTGGCATATCTTCAAGAGGGTGTGCGGAAAATTGCTCGCCCACAATTGCTCGCCACACAATTGCTCCCCACACAATTGCTCGCCAGGAAAGTTGCTCGCCAACAACAGATATCAATTTCAAATTTTATGGAATTTTATATTATAAATTGGAACATTACTGGGAACGCAGACTGCATTGTATAAATAGAAAAATAGAACAATATATAAGCGGCTGTGATCCTAATATGTCAAGAAAAGTATATCGTGACTATGAGAAAAGGATAGAAAGAATTGTAGGCGATTAGCCAAATAGAACATTGATCGAATTTCTGCGCGGCATAGCTCAAAATAATAATTTTTGAATATTTATATTGTACATATTTCGCTCATATATTGAATTATTGTCACTTAACGAAAATAATGCTTTGGTTATTTAATTTTCTTTATTAATATTGTTTTATTTTTATTTTTGCAATAACATCATATAATAATATTATTAATAAAAATGTTTGTTGTTTTAGTAACCGTAGGTTTAAATCATATTCTTAATCTTCTTTATAAATACTTTTAGTTGACGACAATTGTTTGTGAATAATAATTGAAAACATATGTTTATAATGTGTTTATATGTGTAATAAACGTGTTTCTTAATCTATATTATCTGTATTCATGTAAATGCAGATGTGTTACTTATATGCGAGCAACTTTCCTGGCGAGAAATTGTGTGGCGAGCAATTGTGTGGCGAGCAACTTTCCTGGCGAGCAATTGTGGGCGAGCAATTGTGGGCGAGCAATTGTGGGCGAGCAACTGTGGGTGAGCAATATTCCGGTAATCCTTCAAGAGACAATTCCAGGCAGCTTCAGAGGTAAATGGATGGAATGATGAAGACAAAGCTATAGCTCTGGTGCTAGCACTTCGAAGTCCTGCGTCAGAAATTTTACAAACAGGCGATAGAATTACGTTACGGAGATGAACACATGCAGCAAGTATATCACCTACAGCTACGCAACAGGATTCAAAAACATGGCGAATCACTACAGCAGCTGCAGTCTGATGTGGAAAGGTTAGCGCATCTTTCATACTCCAGCGTAAATCTTAGACTATAATACAATTAAAACAAAATTAAATGGTATTTTAGCTATAATACAATTTTGATTTACCATACATATTTTAGACTAGCCTTAGATTATATATTTTCTGCGTCTGCTCCTTGCTGTTCTGATTGAATAGAATAATGTCCCCATGGTAGTGTATGTCCCACTCGTAATATACCGGTTATTATCATATGGACTCAATGCAATCTTCTTCTGGCTGATCGTATAGACATTATGATTATGTGATCGTATGGAGCTCTGATTAGCAGTTTATACTCGCTCGTTATTCGAACATTTGACGTAGTCTCCGAAATTGATATGCGTCTGGACTACTTTGGTCTTAACTCCTTTTGCTTTTTTTACAGTTTTACCATCGTTTATACGCAGACTGTACATTTTCGAGCGCAAGTCTACAAATTCGCTCATGATTTTCCCATTCAACTCATCCTTCATTAGACCAGGAATCTTTTTTTTCATGAGCGGTAAATTGTATTGGTTATCTTCTGGGTAATCACTTGTATCAAATTTGTTTATATTTTCGGCCATAAACTCATATGCATTTTTCCCTTCAAGTTCATATATGTATTAGAGAATCTATTTGTATACATACATGACTTTATATTTACATAAAACTGTAGTGGAAATCATAGAGGCATATCTTTGAAATTTCCAAAACTGCCGTTTCAATATAGAGAGGCTTATTGAATAAGATTTTGAGCCGCCTTAATTCCACAGCAACTACATTCTCATCAAATATTGTTGCACTGTGGAAGTTGGGTGCTATAATCCGAGCTTTTGCACCATAGCGACCTTCCCACTATATATATATATGATTTAAGTGAAGCTGATTGGTTGAATTGAAGAACCCGGTACACTTTTTCAGGATGAGGCCATGTGATAAGCCTTGCTTCAAATTTCGGTAGTGTATAACATATTTAGTTTTAGGATGTAATGTTGCTCCAGGTGGTGCTGCATGCTCAGAGCACAACGGTAAGTCCTTATGCTTATCATGTAGATGTTGAGGATAATCCAAGTCGACTTCGAATGTGTATCCAATTGGAGAATCATCAGGAATTTTGAAAACGTCAATATTGGGAACAACAACCCATTTGAATCCTCCGGTTGGTAAATGTTGTGACATTGCCTCTCCATAAAGGTTATCCATATTATAATACATCAGGTATTTCTCTTTCTCCTCAGGCTTAAAATCATCCATATATTTATTATTTGCTTTACTATATCTGTTCGACCATTGACTCATATCACCTCCAATGCCTCTCTCTATGAATAGCAGTATATCTACGTCGGTTATCGGCTCTAATTTCACTTTGGTGTATTTTAGCATAGCATCCCATATTAGGCCTGGCATGGTGTATTAATGTGCTGTCACTAAATTGTAAGTCTTCATGCATACATCGCTAAAGTTCTCAAACACCTCAGCCAATAGGAGAACATCGGTCTTAAGGTATAGATCTGAATATTCACCAAGTGTTTGTATTATTTCAAATGTCTGCCAGACCTTTTCAGCATGATTGTAGTCCTCAGGAGATATAGCATTGTCAGTCATTTTGTTGTAAAATACTTCCTGTGCTGGCAAGTGCTGGAAATCCAATTTTGTCCAATCGTCAACAAAGCCGAATGGGAAGACTCCTTTGCGCGTAAGCAGTTTAAAATCATCATCATCCAATTGCTGCCATACTGCTCTTTTGATATTTAATTTAGCCATCGGCAGCAATAATGATAGCTTATTCAATGATTCAGCCATAAAACGGAAGGAATCGATTAATCTGAATTTCATATGACTGTCTTCAACGTGCTTGGTGAACGAAAGGTATCTTTTTTAATTGATTGGCAGGAGATTCACTTTCCCAGGAATGGCTGTAGCTATATTCTCAATAATGAAGTGGGCATCATATCCAGATAAATTGTGAAAATGACTGGAACTATGGAGCAATCTTGATACATCAGGTTACATGCATTGTGCACTGGTCCTCGGTATTAAATTAATGGAATTATGATTCCCGGACTCGTTCTTCGTCGGTTGCAAACGTTTTTATACATATATGGCAGCAAGTATTTTCCATATGTGAACGCCGTTCCTCTTTAGTCAGGGGCTGCATTGGTCTGATGTTCAGCTTTTCCTGTACAGCTATGGATGCAATTCTATATGGATGCAATTCTAATGCAAACCATTGTTGACATTTCTTGCCTCGATATGCTCTGTAATATGAGAGTTTTGCATCATGTTTGCAGTGGAAATAGAATCCTATGCTGTGAACTTCATGTTCCTGCATTCGCTGTGTATTTTGATCGTTTCCCTGAATCGGCGTCAATATTGATTCAAGATCAGCATACACACAAAACCGGACGGGATTCGTATGTTTATAATTCTTATATTCCAAATATTTCTTTTCCTTTGATGGAAACATAATTCTGCAATTATTTTGCTTCTCGCATTCAGGAGTGTGTGATATTAATTTTTCTTTAGAGTAAAAGTAGAGCAAACATCTGTCGCATATATACTTTCTACCATCATGTTTCGAAGTTTGCTTCGATATGAGTCGGGTAAGCTCTTTAATCCAGCAGAAATGCTATCTACCAGCATCATCATCATCATCATCGTCATCCATATGATCTTCATCTTTTGTATTATCATAATCATCTTGTATCATAAGGAGATTTACATGTCGGTCCATCCTGTGTTTCGTAAGTCTAACTGGAACTGGGGTGATTAAAGGCTCTTTTTCTAGGATGAATACATTTATTGATAAATCGTTCTGGTCTTCAAATTGCGTAATTTGCTTAAGTTCATGGGAAATGTTATTCCAGTTATATTAAGTACAGTTGATTAATGTGGATATGATGAGATCCTTTCAGAATGAGTATTTGTAGGATATAGCGCTGATGTTACGGCCCATGCGAAGCATGCTTCATCATTATTTTGTACATTGATGCAAGCTTTCTTTGATGCAATTTTTCCTTTGGTAGGGGTATATATGGAGATCCTTGGAGCTGTTCAAACTTGTTGATGTGTACTGCTAGATGTATTATAGAGTGCAGTGCCCAGCCACTGCCTTTTTCGTGGAATTTTACCAGCTGAGTGTGTATTGAATCCAAATTGTTTGATTTAAACCACTCCTCTAAATTATTATCTGCACTAATTGGAGCAGTTCTCGCTTGGAAATATTTAAAGTCTCTTATAAATTCATTGTCACCAGTTTCTTTAACAAATTCACCGCAAAACGTTGTAGAAACTTTAATATTAAGATAACGTTTTCATGTATTTGTACAATCGCGTGAATTTTCGCGATGCGACAACGAATCAGATATGTAGGGTGAATAAATTAAACAGTTCGATTTATAGAAATTCAACTTTATTTCAAAAACCACGCACAGTACAAAATTATTATCATTATTAGAGCGTCTATCCGAGATAACAAGCCGACGATAACTGATCTCACTGGATAATTACATGACGACAAATTGATGATGTGCTAGGTTAAAATTTTTTACATCTGGACTTTATTCTTACTGGGCAATTATTCTGCAGATGTGTGCGAAGTTGTATTTCGATATAAGTACTACAAAATTATATGATAGATAGTAAGCTGCTACATGACTACACTAGATATATACATATATGAAACATCAAATAAATATTGTTGTGCTGGTTGCTGTGCAGTAAAAACGATTCATGGTGCATTTATTTTTCGGATTAATGTTTTTCCATTCCGGGCGCTTTGAATAGATTGTTTATCTTCAATGATTACCTAAGGGCAATGGTGCAAGCTTATGAGTTGATCGACGTAAGATGCCTTGTTTTATCCATACATCTACCACTCTAGTATGCCCATCTGTACCTGGATATGTGTCGACTATTCTGCCCATAATCCACTTCTGCGGGGGTTGTTGATCATCTGCTACTAAGACCTGTGTGCCAACTTTAACATCAGTAGATATGGAATTCCACCTATATCGCTGCTCCAGATGCGGAATATACTCACGAGCCCATCTCTTCCAAAAATGATGTTGGAGAGCACAGACGAGTTTCCAGCGCGGTAATGATGGTAATTTTTCCTCCGTTGCATTGGGTTCTGGAATGGCATTAAAGGTCGTCCAATCAAAAAATTCCCAGGTGAAAGAACTTGTTCATCATTCGGATCTGCGACATTGCTGATATATGCCTGGAATTCAGAATGGCTATCACCTGTGCGACGAGTGTCGACAGCTCCTCAAAGCTGAGCGAAGTATTGCGCATTATCCGATAAAAGTGTTGCTTTGCAGACTTGTGGACTCCCATAATCCGCCAACGTGTGGGGACCTAGGCGGAATAAACCGGAAGGACATCATATCTTCTGTACAGGTTTGTAGGATTTTCCTTCTCCCCTGCTCGTTGAAGAGTGCATAGTACAGCTCAGCTAGCTTTGCTCGAGCGCCGACGAAATCGGTCGCATTGACACAAAATATGTTAGAACATTTCCCGCGTCGAGCCACAAATCTTTTTTGGGCCAGGATGAAGGCTTCAGCAGAAAGGTCCGAAACCACTTCCAAGTGTACAGCTTTTGAGACGAAGCAAATAAATAACGCAATGTAAGCTTTCTGTAATGGCCGTCCTCTAATGCGAGATGATATCCATATACGACCCCAGAAATCGACGCCAGTATTAGTGAAAAGTGAGGAGTACTCGATTCTCTGAGGAGGAAGATTTCCCATGATTTGCTGGAATGTCTTTGGTCGATAATGGAAACAGTGTATGCAATGCTTTACGACACAATTAGCTGCCGCTTTGGTATCGATAATCCAATACTGTTGCCTAGAAGCAGCAACTAAGGCCTGACCTCCTACATGAAGTAATTTCCCGTGGAGATGTCTCAAAATTGCCATTGGGAATGGATGATGTTTTGGTAATAGGATTGGAAACTTTGCGTCAAACGGCAGGTTCGATTCTCGAAGTCTTCCGCCTGCCCGAAGCAATGGTGGTGATCTTTCATCTAAAAATGTACAAAGCGATTTTAAGCGACTATGTGACCTGATGATCTTATTGTGGCACAAAGCCTTTATCTCATCGCTGAAGCAATTTCTTTGGATAATAAACACAATACGTCGTTCAGTTTCTCTTCTTTTAATTCGCTCGGAGGTAATTCGGTTGAAACTTCAAATGGCGGAAATGCGTTGTAATTGATGACAATGCCTTTTTACTTGACTCGTACCACAATGTTCTTACAATATCTCAGAACATAGCTATAGATTCTATATAACTTCGTATAGTCGTTAACAAATCTATTTGATGCGATCCTGTCACTTTGCACAGCTACGTGCTCCACTTTCAACGCAGATTTTCTTGAACGTTTTTCTGGAACATCGACGAGTTATATAAATTTTGAATTATTCGGCCAATTTGCTTCCGATTTCAGTAAAAAATTAGGTCCAGTAAACCAAATTGATGTGCTAAGAACATCTATGGTGCATCCTCGTGAAACTAGGGCAGGTGGATTCGATTTGGAGTCTACATGACGCCAAGAGGATGGTTTGGTTAATTGTTGAACTTGTGAAACACGATTCGTGATGTAAATATTCCAGCAACTTGGTTCATTTTTGATCCAATGTAGACTTATCTCCGAATCGGTCCAGAGTACTGTTCGTTCTATAGACTTAAGAAGTGGTTGTATACGGGCTAACAATTTAGAAAGAAGTAAAGCCGCACACAGCTCTAATCTCGGTAGCGACTGTGTTTTGAGTGGGGCAATTCTTGACTTGGAAGAAACTAGATGAAGCTGACCCTTGCCATTGCAGTGATCGATCTCAAGTAGATGCAACAACCGTAGGCTTTCATGGAAGCATCAGCAAATCCATGGATTTCACACCATTTATATGCATTTCTATAAATGTGCCGAAGGACTTGAATTTTGGACACATTTTGAAGCTGATTTTATATGCATGCCATTCGGACTGGATATCCATCGGTAGAGATTCGCCCCACGTGACTTTATGACACCAAAGACTTTGTAGAAGTAATATTGTCACGACCACTATAGGACTGATTAGGCCAAGTGGGTCAAATAACGACGGGGCTATAGCAAGAATTGTGCGCTTTGAAGTTTTAGCATGTGAATTTACGGCATGCCAAGTGAATTGAAAATTGTCCACTGACGGATCCCAAATCAAGCCAAGGGTTTTTGTCACATCGGCATTATTAACTCGTAGAGTTGTTTTCCGATGATCTAATGGAATCGTTTGCAAGAATTGCTTATCGTTGGATGACCATTTCCGTAATTCAAATTTAGCTGACGATAAAATAGTTTGAACATTTTCTTTAAGTTGAAGTAATTCTTCAAGTGAATCTGCCTCGCTTATCATATCGTCGACGTAGAGGTCGGTTTTGATTACTTTTGCTCCAATTGGTAAGTCGAAATCGCATTTATCTGCCAATGCTGCCAAGCAGCGGGTTGCTTAATATGGAGCACATGCTGTGCCGTAGGTTACAGTCGAAAGCAAACAAGTTTTGACCGGCTCATGTGGTCCATTTCGCCATAAGATGCCCAAATACCGTTATCTTCAAGAGCAACTCAGATTTGACGATACATTTTGGATATACCGGCTGTAACTGCATACTTTCTACAACGGAAGCGAATGAGAATGGCGAACAGGTCGTCCTGAATTGTTGGTCCAACCATCAGAGTATCATTGAGCGAAATATTCGTTCTAGTAGGATATGAGGCATTAAATACAACTCCGAGTTTGGTGCTCGAACTATCTGGGCGAAGCACACATTGGTGCGGGATAAAGTATTTGACTTCATCATTCTAAATACTGGACACTTTCATATGTTGAAGTTGCTCGTATTCTTGCATAAAATTAAGTTATTGTCGATTGAGGTCTTCATTTTTGGCCAGTTTGCTTTCCAATCCTAACAGACTTCTTGTAGCAGCACTATACGAATATCCGAGTTCAGTAGGATGTCTTTTAAATGGCAGTTTTACAATAAATTTTCCATTGTCAGCTCGGGTAGTTATCCTGATGAAATCTTGTTCACATTGCCTTTATTCAGCGGTCCAATAAGATTCAACATTTGTAGAGCGCATCACCACATACACACCATTAAATTAAATTAAGTAAATCATACAAGACACCCGTAAGGTGATTCACTGCATTCTTTTGTACATGCAGAAAGAATAAAACAAAAAAAGAACATTGATCAGGCAAAACAACAATAAGGTGATTCACAGCATTCTTCCAAAACTTTTCGACTTGATTTTGCAGATTGACTTCTACTGATGGCTCCTTTTTCGACTGCTCGACAAATAGAATATAGACTTCCTTATACGCTCCTGCCGTTTTGAATCGTCCGGCAACAATTTAACCGAAGACTGCTTTTTGCAATGCTGGCAGCTGATTCCCTAATTTAATTTGCCCAACACTGAGCAATTGGTAAAATATTTCTGCTCCTAGGAGAATGTCAATCTACTGTGGTATGTGGATTTTAGGATCAGCTAGTTGAATGTTTGGTGGATTGTGCCAATCATGTATATTTATCCTATTTTCAGGTTGGGCGCTCGTAATATTATTCAAAAGTAATACTTCTATTTGTGCATTAAAATCATTTATAATTGACTATCAGAACCAGCTTAACACAAGCTCTCTGCATGGACACATTTATTAAATAAACGATCAACAATACATGCGTTTCATCATATAGTCGGGGTTAGTACTAGTATGTTACACTAAACATAGACCGAACACCGGATAAAATGACATGCAGCATAGAACAAGACAATTTAAAAAAGCTAATTAAAAAAAATTAAATATTTAATAGGCGTTTTTTTAAAACATACTTAGGGACGTCAACAACAAAATTCTCAGTCATATTATTGACAGTAATACACATGCGATTTATAGGTTCATACATGCTAAAGTTAGACCTTGAGGAGTTAACATGCAACAGAGGTAGCCTTCTCAAATTGTGGCTACTATCACGGAAAGAGATTTTGTTAAGTAACAATAGAGAATCAATATTCGCGTTTAAGAGTTGATGCACAAATGTTACATCGGCAACCCCAAGCGACGTTTCTCAAGCGAGTGCATATTCAAACGCTTCAAGCGATTCTCATAGGGTGGAAGAATTAAAGAATTATACCAGGGTAGATGCCTGAGAGCAAATCGTAGGAAGTTCCGCTGAACAGACTCGATACGGTCGATGTGTGTACCGTAAAATGGAGACCAGACCTGGCTAGTATACTCAAGAAGTGGTCTCACAAAGCAAGTGTACAAACGCAATGCTATGGTAGGATTTGAAAACTCTCGGAACTAACGTTTTATGAAGCCCAGCATAGAACTACTCTTTGAAACCATGTAGTTTATATGGGAGATAAAATTAAATCTGTGGTCACATTTGACACCCAACTCACAGACAGAGTCCACACGGCGAATCGAGGTATTGGGGGAAACCCATATTTTTCCATTTTAAATAGTATCACGGAGTGAGATAACTTGTCGAACGCCTTACTAAAGTCTGTATAAAACCAATCTGTCTGATAGCCTTTTGCAAACCCGCAAATGGTATCCGAGACAAATTCCAACAAATTAGTGGTTGTAGACCTGCCCAAAATAAACCCATGTTGGTGTGAAGAGAGCAAATTCTTACAGGAAGATGATAGTTGAGAGTAAATGATAGATTCGAATAATTTGGGCATGCAAGATAATTTTGCAATAGGTCTATAGTTAGAAATTTCATTTTTACTACCTTTTTTGTGGATAGGTATGATAAAGGAGTTTTTCCATTGCTGCGGGAAACAACCACTATCGAGCGATTTTTGGAAGATAATTCTCAGCGGAGCTACCAGGGCGAGGCAGGATGACTTAAAAAAGGCTGGAGGGATCTCATCAGGACCAGTTGAGGAGTCATTTGGAAGTTTTTTAATATGATCGAGTATATTCTCTTCTGAAATTGAAGGGATAGTGAATGAAACGTTATGGGAATCGTTCATTTGATTAAAGTTGCTATTTTGAGGTTGAAAATTTGACTAGGCAAAGGCATTGTCAAAAAATGAAGCAAACATATCGATAATTTCAAACGAATCATCACTAGCAGAATCCTTGTACCTCATGGTATTGGGGTAGTTGTCCGTTTTTTTCTTCATATTAATAAATTTAAAAAAGATGCGTGGGTGACTAAATAATTTCGTACGCATTTTTTTTACATACTCATCATAAAGTGTAGAAGAAAGTTCTCTGAACTCATTATATGATGTGAGGAAGTTGTTGTGATCTATAATGTCCTTGTCCCTCATATAACTTTTCCACAGTTTATTCCTCCTATTTTTAAGACGTTTCAGTTCTTTATTGAACCATGGCGGTGTTGTTTTATTCAACCGCTGAAGCTCGCGGGGAATACAAGAAGAAAATAAATCGAAAAGAATTATGTAAAGCTTAGAAAAGTCTTCATCAACACTATTGCTAGACAGAAATGTGTAGAAATCAATAGAGAGAAGCCTACTGGAAAGTTCTGAAAAGTCAGCCTTTCTCAAATTGAAAAAGTATTGTGCTTCTTCACAATATGTGAGGTTTCGGTTACATAGCAATGTGTAATTAGAAGAGGGGGGTGGTATTTGTCAAAAGTAGACATTATAACTGGGCTAGGTTCAACTAATAAGTTACCCGCGTCAGTAGAAAATACCAGGTCTAACTGCCTACCCATGTCATTCTTAACATTACTGATTTGGCTGAGACCAAGAGATGAAATAGTGTCAAGGAAAAGTGATTCCCTTGTTTTCAAGTTATTAAGTGGAAGATAGTCATTGGCATCATCATTAACTACCCATTGTATATTGGGTAGGTTAAAAACACCAAAGTAGTAATTCGTCAAGAGGTTCCATCTTACCATGGATAAAATTAGATGTTAAAATGAGTAGGTCATAAATATTCTGACCTTTGTCGTCGACGATATTTATGGAGTCTGGAGGAATGTAGCAACAAAGTATGTATAAGTCATATTTTAAGAGAGACATCTTAGGGACTATAAGCTCAATGTCGAGAGTGTTGGAGAAACTAGGGAGCTCAACTTGGCTGTAATTTAGGTGGTTTTTCAGGCGAGTAGTACGCCACCGCCACGAGCTTCAGAATTAGTATACCTATCTAGTAGTTACACTATAAGAGTTCTGGAGCACATTTTTAAGCCTCCAGGATTTCGCCACAGATGGCGCCACCGTCGCTAGGTGTGTTGAGTCCATGCTAAATGTAGGGTTGTACCTTGGCTGTATTGGTTTGTGCCTCGGATATACCATTGCGCCTTGGATACACCACTGTGTCTTGGTGTACCATTGAGTCTTGGATGTTGGGGATACGAGATTACTTTGGGGATACGAGATCTCTTTGGGGATACGAGATCACTTTGGGGATACGAGATCACTTTGGGGATACGAGATCACTTTCAGCACTCTCCAGCATAGGGAAATAGCATAGGATTTCGATTTTGTTGCTGGAGTTTGCTTATTTTTCATCTCGAATTTTGGGGATACCAGCTCACTTTAGGGATACGAGTTCACTTTCAGCACTCTGCAACATAGGGAAATAGCATAGGCTTTCAATTTTTTTCTGGAGTTCGCTTATTTTTCATCTCGGCCTCGTAGCCTCTAAGTTGACATTAAGTTTTTCATCTCGAGTTTTGGGGATACGATATCAATTTGGGGATACGAGATCACTCTTAGCACTCTCCAGCATAGGAAAATAGCATAGGTCTTTGATTTTGTTTCCGGAGCTCGCTTATTTTTCATCTCGGAGATCGTAGCTATAAATATTTGTGAAGTGGTAGGAATCTTTATTGGTGGAGGTTGCTGGATATGTTTGATCTGGTCTTGGAGGCTACAATTTGACCTTGAGGTGCCCCCTCCTGTGTCTGGGTACTGGGGGTTGGCTGAGAGCTTTAGTGGCAACATCTAATACTATGACTAGGACTGCCTGAGGTGTCTTGGACTGGGCTATGTTACCTGTACCAAGGCTTGGGTAGAATGTGTATTAAGTAATGATGTGAAATACCCTAACCGAATTTATAACGGGGCTGTATACTTGTCAGCTTGAGTTTGGTTTTAGTTGTTTACTTTAGTATGAGTGCCTGTGGTATGTTGGGCTGGGCAACTTGGTGGCTGAGGAAACGTTATCTAAGGCGTGGGTGGATATGTGCAGCTGTGTATTTATGTAGATAATAAATGTGAAATTCCCTTAGAAAATTAGTGTAATAAGTATTAATACTAATTCATATTTTTGTTCATGTCAATAGTATTAGTACTAGGGGTAAAATTTTCATCAGAAATCCTCTACGCGAGATATGAGCGATCTTACCTTCTCAGGTGTAATTAATATTAGTAGCTGAAAAACAAAAACAACAACAATTGTAATCGAAGTTGTGGATTAAAAATTTGATGATCTTAATCTGTAGGTGTCTTTTATAATCATTGCGCCATGTGATGATATATCTAAAAATAGATCAGGCAAAGCTGATTGGAGCAAATGTTGGTAGATATGTTCACTTAGATAAGTAATGGAAATTAGTAAATGCCTAATTTTGCTCTTCAGGTGGAATGCTTCTAATTTGATTCCTTGCATAAACAAATTCGCACAGTCCAGTAAAGTAAACAAATTCGCACTCGAATAATGTAAACAAATTCGCACAGCAGCCGACTAAGTAAACAAATTGAGCGATTTATGTTTTTTAATGTAAGATTCCCAATTACTTTAGCTGAAAACAACAACTGATATTAATCTGTAGGATATGATGTCTTGGATGAGTAGTGGAAGTTATAATTGAAAATTTCTTTTGCTGAAAAAAACAACAACAACAACTATAACGTCAGTTGTGGTCTGTAGGTATCTTTTATATAATCATGTTATGATATTCGATGTGTAAAAATAGATTATGGGTGCTTGGGATGGTACGACACATGAAATCATTAGAAGTAATGGAAATTAAAGCATTAGAAAAGGTGGTCAGGCGGCTGGTAATTTGATAGCTTGAGTAAACAAATACGTCCGAGTAAAGCAGACAAATTGAGCGATTAATGTGTTTTTGTATCTAGGAGTTTGTATTGAAAAGTCTTACATTTTATGACGAATTGTTTTTTATTTTCAATAAAATTTCTCAGTCAATCACGCTGTTATGAGATTTGATTGACCCCGATATCATAGTTCACATGAAGCTGATAAGAATATGATAATTTTATCTTCATACTATTGGGGTGATCACATTATTTTCTTACCATTAGGTTGAGAGTGGGTTTAATTAAATGTTTTGGTGAATGAAGGTGGTGCTATGATATTAATGTAGTATGATATCTTGTCTTAGATGAGTAATAGAAGTTGTTTGGGAGCTGTAAGTAAGGAATAAAAACCTTATCAGCAAGATCGCTTCGTATTTATCTGTCTAAAGTATCATCCAAATGGTGTATGAAGGAAGAAAAACTGATAATTCTTCAAGCCTATAGTGAAGACCGTGGTGGAGGTTGAGAGTGGGTGCTGTAAGTTGTGGATTAAATTGAAAGTTTTGATGGATGGTTTTTGACATAATATTAATCTAGTAGGATATGAAAGCTTCAGTGAAGAGCGTGGAAGAGGAGAGTGTTATTTGTTTACCTTTAAATCTTAAGGTTTATAGCAAGAATGTTTTCTTTCAGTTGCCTCGGTGACTAGATAAGAACGTGTTGATTTAATGTTCATAATTTCATCTTGTGGTGAGCATATGAAGGTAGCAGGGTTTTTTTATAAATCAAGCAGGTATGCGTTATGAGATTTGATTGACTCCTATATCATAAAAATAGTTCACATGAAGCTGATATAGTATTGAGGCAGGTACATTGTTTACTTACCATTAAGTTGAGAGTGGGTTAAATTAAAACCTTTGACAGAAGAACGCTGTGTTATGATATTAATGTAGTATGATATGTTGTCTGAGGTGAGTAGTGGAAGTTGTATGGCAGCTATGAATAAGCAGTAAAATCCTAATCTCGCTTGATATTAATCGCCTCTAAAGTATCGCCTGAATGGTGGAGTATGAAGGAAGATATAATTGATAATTATCCAAGTCCATAGTGAAGATCGTAGTAGGGGGTTTAGAGTAGGTACTCTAAGTTATGTATTAAGTTAAAAGTTTTGATGGATGGTATTTGGTATTTATCTCCTCGAAATGGTGTTGTACGAGTATCAGGAAGGTCGGAAAAAAGTTGATAATGCCTTAAGTTCAATAGTGAAGACCTCGATGTTGAGAGTGGGTATTTGGAATGATATAATTCTAGTAGGATATGGAAGTATTATTTATTCATCTTTAAATCTTACCATGAAAGAAGGTTGGGAGTTGATTAAATTAAAAGTTTTAATGAAAGAAGGTTGAGTTATTATATTAATATAGTATAGTATGTTGCCTTAGATGAGTACTTCAGAGCTGTGAGTAATATGTGGAATATGTTGTAGATGAGTAGTGAAAGTTGAAAATGTAAGATTCCCAATTTCTTTACTTAAAAACAACAACAACTGTAAATAATATATACCAAATCAATTTTTCACCCAATATTTATCCACTTCAAATTAATTATCTGTATAGTTTTATATCTTAAGTTATAAACTTTTTTCTCTGTATTTCACATCCAAAAAGCGATCCAGAGCAAATGTCTGTGTTAGGCTATGAGAGTTCGGCAGCAAAATCCCATGATATTTCTTATCATCTGTCTTGCTCTAACACATTAGGAGGCTTTAGTGAAGATCTCACTCGGGACTTGGTCATATTCTTGCTAGCTGTGGATATGTATGAATGTAACATTGTGATGAATTAATGTAATGTTGTGTAGTGTAAAAGAAAAACTTTCATGGGTGATATGGGGATTGAATCGATTGGTGGTATATGTCCTTATTTGATTGAAGCAAAATAGTTTCACGACTACCTTACCAAGATTTAAGTATAGTTGAAATTCATAAAAATGTTGAATCGATGTCAAGAACATGTTAATACTTGTTTTGAGCACGAGCAGTGGAAATCGTTATCATTCCAGCATGTTATGAAATTCAATATCTAAAAATAGACCACATGAAGGTTATTGGGGTGGTAAAAAAAAACATGAAAGCTTTAGGTTGAGAGTGGGTTCAATTTAAGGATAGGAGACATCAGTCAATTTTGGTGAGCCTCAGCGATAGGTCAAAAAAAATTCAACCGCGCTAATAAATGAAAGTTTTTTTAGTAAAAAGAGTGATACAAAACGGCATATGGAGAGCTGTATTGGACAGACTAAATCACCGAGAGTGTTATTGAAAGCCACGAGTCGAGGTGCAGGAATAACTCAGCGTGTAAAAAATAGTGATTTTGTAAAGTGGAGGAAATAAAATCAGTATTCACAAACAGAATTAGAGCTGGAATTATTGTAAATATAAACCGTACAGATCCTAAGCTATTTATACAGGATGCTGGTGATTTATTTATATGCCGTATTAAGAATATTTTAAAACGCCATCTCAATGTTAATGTTAATACAAAGTTGTGTGCTGATTTTGCTAAGGATATCGGTAACAATGAAGTTATAAAAGATATTAAATATTTACAAGCAAGAACTGCTCCAATCAATGTAGACGATAATTTAAATGAGTGGTATAAAGTTAACATTTTGGATTCCATACTCACTCAGCTGGATGAGTTTCGAGAAAAAGATAGTGGCTGGGCATTGGACTCCATTATACATTTAGCAGTACATATAAACAAATTTGAACAGCACCGAGGATCTTCGTACATACCTCTACCGAAGGCAGCCACAACTGTAAATAATATATACCAAATCAATTTTTCACCCAATATTTATCCACTTCAAATTCAGTATCTATGTAGTTTTATATCTTAAGTTATAAACTTTTTTCTCTGTATTTCATATCCAAAAAGCGATCCAGAGCAAATGTCTGTGCTAGGCTATGAGAGTTCGGCAGCAAAATCTCATGATATTTCTTATAATCTGCCTTGCTCTAACACATTAGGAAGCTTTAGTGAACATCTCACCCGGGACTTGCTCATATACTTGCTAGCTGTGGATATGTATGTTTGTAACACTGAGATGAATTAATGTAATGTTTTGTAGTGTAAAAGAAAAAACTTTCATGGGTGATATGGGGATTGAATAGATGTATGTTATGCACTAGATTGGTGGTATATGTCCTTATTTGATTGAAGCAAAATAGTTTCACGACTACCTTACCAAGATTTAAATATAGTTGAAATTCATAAAAATGTTGAATCGATGTCAAGAACATGTTAATACTTGTTTTGTGCACGAGCATTGGAAATCGTGATCATTGCAGCATGTTATGAAATTCAATATCGAACAAGTGAAAAAGCTAGAATTGGTCTAAGACCAATTCTTATGATACCCTAGATGAATGCACGTATGAAATTTCGTATGGTCACCCATTTGAGCAATTTTGATTTTTTGCATTGGTTTCTCGCATATATTTCTAGAACGGCTCGTCGGACAGAAAAAATGAATGTAACCAATTTTATGGGATTTCTTATTCTGAAGAAGTTTTTAGTACAATAAAAATGTCTAAGACAGATCGTTTTCAAAGTATATGTAAAGAAACAAAATTTTTATATGGCAACACCAAGAAGCGGTTGCCCGATATAGTTCGTTTTTAAAATTTTATTTGCTATTAGTATGAAAACACAATGTACCAAATTTCAGCTTTCTATGGCGACTTGTTCTCAGGTAGTGTCCAAATATATCGTGGAAAACGAAATTTTTGTATGGCAACCTCACGAAGGAGTTGCCCGATTTGTCTCATTTTCGAACTCAATTTTACTTTTTTCTTTAATTTCCGTCCGCCGGACGGACGGACGGACGGACGGACAGACGGACATGCAAAAATCAAAATAACTTTTAATTTTATGCGTGGGTGTCCAATCCATTTTGCTCTACCATCATTATTTCTGTGTGTTACAAACGGAATGGCAAACTTAGTATACCCTATAGATTTCATCTAGGGTATAAAAATAGACCACATGAAGGTTACTGGAGTGGGGAAGTGCTAGATATCAGCATGACGTTATCTTGGTTTTGCTGTTTTCAACTGCTGCACCTAAATAAGTTTTCTTAGCAGGGATGTTATAGATATCAGCATCAATCGAATTTCACAACATAACATCACCATGAACAGATTCTAGAAGATGTCAGTGTGGATTCGAGTGCAAACGCCATTTCTTGAGTAAAGTTCCCTAGGGACATTAGCCGGTACTACCAGCATGCCGCCTTGCTTTTGCTGTTTTTCTTTTATTAGCGGAGAAGTTGTAGATATCAGCATGCGCCTAGGCTTTTACAGGATTCGAGTGCAAATACCATTTCTTGAGTAAGGTTCCCTAGTGGCATTAGTCGGTACTACCAACTGCCTTGGTTTTGCTGTTTGCTTTTATTAGCGAGGAAGTTGTAGATATCACGTGTGATGTCATCTTGGCTCTTGTGTTTACAGGTGCTGCACCTAAATAAGTTTTGTTAGCGGGGAAGTTGTAGATATCAACATCATTCGAATTTCACAACATGACATCAGCTTGGTTTGATGTTATCTTAGCATTATTATTATTATTGGGTTTTGGGGGTATGTGTATTGATCATTCGAGTGCAAACTCCATTTCTTGAGTAAGGTTCCCTCGCGGCATTAGCCGGTACTACATATGTTGTTCATCTCGGACTTGGGGATACGAGAGCACTTTGGGGATATGAGATCACTTTCAGCACTTTCTAGCAAAGGGAAATAGCATAGGATTTCGATTTTGTTTCTGGAGCTCGCTTATTTTTCATCTCGAGTCTTGCGGATACGAGATCACTTTGGGGATACGCATGATATAGATCAAAAGTGATTCCTATGGATTTCATAAGGAAAGTAGGTTCACTTAATCTGCAAACAACAAAATTTGCTTGAAAGCGACACCTGATGTGAGCAATAATCATTCTTGCTTCAATTATCACTCTTAAGCGACGTGTGCCAGAGAAAATTTATAGAGTATAGTCTAAAATATGCATTGTAAATAAAATTGTAATATGGTTATAATGCCATTTATAGAAATAATTTGTTTTAATAACATTATAGTTTACATCGAAATTCTTTTATTCTTTAGTTCAGGAAAACCAAGAATTCAAAGATATAGTCTGATCCTTATGCCTTTAGACCAAGATGGCTTTAGAAAATTCCTTGTGCACCATTTTCATAAATAACATCTTTCCGTCTTTATTTTTGCGATATTTGTTGGAATATCCTGATTTTTCGAGCTGTTGGTAGGGGACAGTCGACTCGTTTTTGGATGAAAAACTTTCTTCTTTATTTCTAGAAAGCATCGATTTCATAGATGTAGATTGAGCCTTATATGAATATTCTTTGGGACTTTCGTCCGTAGGCTTTAGAAGGTTTGTAGTATCCTTAGAACTCATGTTGAAATTATTACGTAATTAGCTTGCCAACAGCGGTCTGTTTGGGAAAAGAGCAAAACATCAGATGAAAAACAAGTTATAAAACTATTATTTATATAGTATGTATTTGACACGTAGTCTTCTAGGCAGCAATTTGTCCTTTACCTCTGATGTCACCTTAACCTTTGAAACCGAAAGTGTCTGCTCTTGGCTAACCTTTTCAAACCAACAGTGTCGAATCTTGGAGGCTATAATTTGACCATGATTCAGCTTAGACAAGAATATGGTAATTTTATCTTCGTAATATTGGTGTGGTGGGCCTAATTTTTCTTACTATTAATGAAAGTGTATCATACAGTGAATAAACATGTCTTATCAATAAATCACTTGGATGATGAGTATTGCAAGTTGTATGGAGCATTATAATTAACTATGAGTAAACAGCAAAGAAGAAGATTTCTGGTAACTGTATGTTCCATACATAATCTTGCAGTTGGAAGAACCTGTTTAAAAGCTGTTAAGCTGTTATCAGACCCGTTTGAAAAGCTGTTAAGCTGTTATCAGAGCTGTTTCAAAAGCTGTTAATCTGTTATCAGAGCTGTTTCAAAAGCTGTTAAGCTGTTATCAGAGCTGTTTGGAAAGCTGTTAAGCTGTTATCAGACCTGTTTAAAAGCTGTTAAGCTGTTATCAGATCTGTTTGAAAAGCTGTTAAGCTGTTATGAGAGCTGTTTGAAAAGCTGTTAAGCTGTTATCAGAGCTGTTTGGAAAGCTGTTTACCTGTTATCAGAGCTGTTTGGAAAGCCGTTTATCTGTTATCAGATCTGTTTTGAAAAGTTGTACAGAATCCCCTGCGGCGTAGTTGATTATAGGAAAGTAAGGTTGTAGCCTCCAAGACACACACTTCCGGGTCAAGGTCAAGGACAAAATGCCCTTCCGGGTTCAAAGGTGATGACAGAAGCCAAGATCAAGCCCACATGTCAACGTATTTTCTCACGCTCACGCTCAACCTAGCATTCTGGGTAAAAGGTTCAATCGCCCGATTAAGAACCCTCTGTAGTAGGCAAATATTATTAAAGAATACCTTCAGGAGTTCTGGACTTAGTAGGGAAATTGAATAAAAAGAATAAGATATATAAAATATCATTATTGATTTATTATAAATTATAAAAATATTAACATTTAATTCTTAGTGTATCATTCTATTGTTGGGCTTCCTGATTTCAATATATCTATAACTATAACATATTCTTTATTTTCCAATAATGTATATCTTAGACTTAAGACTTGGACTATAATACAATTAAAACAAGTTACTTCAATAAATGGCATTAGAACTAATATGTAATACATTTTTTTATTTACATTTCACTAGACTTAGATCATATGTTTTCTGCGGCTGCTCCTTGTTGCTCTGATGGAATTAAGTAATGATTCCCAATGGTAGAGTATCCGTTGTGCTATTAACATTTAATTCTATGGTTGGGCTTCCTTAATTCAATATTAATTTTTTCTTTCTCACATTCAGAAATATGTGATGCTAGTTCCTTAGCAGAATAAAAATAGAACAAACATCTATCGCATGTATACAATCTAGCCTTATGTTTTGTAGTTTGTTTCCATGCAAGCCGTGAAAGATTTTTAATCCAGCAGAAATGAAACCTGTTATTACTTTCAGAATCATCATCATCATCATCATCATCCTGCTCATAGTTCTTTTGTATCTTTAATAGATTCACATGTCGCGTCATCTTGTGTTTCGTTGGTCTAAGTAGAACAGTGGTGAAGGAGCGCTCTTTCTTTAGGATGAACACGTTTATTGATATATCGTTCTGGTCTTCAAATTGTTTAATCTGTTTAAGCGTCATAGGAAATGTTATTCCAGTTAAATTTAGCACAGTCGAATAATGTGGATATGATGATGTCCTAGAGGAGTTAATATTTCCAGAGAATAGTGCTGATGTCACGGCCCAAGCGAAGCATGCTTCATCACTATTTGTTACATTGATGCAAGCTTGCTTTTAAGCAATCTCCTTCGGTAGAGGTATATACGAAGATCCTCGGCGCTGTTCAAATTTGTTGATATGTACTGCTAAATGTATAATGGAGTCCAATGTCCAACCACTATCTTTTTTCTGAAACTCATCCAGCTGAGTGAGTATTGAATCCAAAATGTTAACTTTATACCACTCATTTAAATTATCGTCCACATTGATTGGAGCAGTTCTTGCTTGTAAATATTGAATATTTTTTATAACCTCATTGTCACCGATATCCTTAACAAAATCAGCGCACAACTTTGTATTAACTTTAATATTGAGATGGCGTTTTAAAATATTCTTAGCACGGCGTATAAATAAATCACCAGCATCCTGTATAAATAGCTTAGGATCTGTATGGTTTTTTATTTATTTATTTATCCAACATATATAAATATAATCTGACTTACATATATATAAGGTACCATAGTGTATAAAATAAAAAAAATAATTTTATTGCGATAAATCAATAAAAAATAAATACAATCATAGACCCTTTAAAAGAATTAAATTTCTAATTGCCCTTGAATCAATATTAAAATCTAAAATATTTGAATATTTGTTGTAAATTCTACACATATTACTAAAATCCATAATTCGTTCGATGACTCTTAATGAAAAGAATATCGCCGTACCTTAAAATTCTACCAGGAACATTCAACGAAATTGATTTAAGAAGCTCAGGAGATTCTCTTAATCCAGTCAAAACTTTATGAATAAAAACACACAATAAGAACTCGCGCCTCTTATGGAGCGACGTCAAATTAATTAAAACCAGACGATCAGAATATGGTGGAAGCTCAAACCTATCAATCCACGGAAGGTGACGAAGGGCAATGCGTAGAAACTTTTTCTGTACAGATTCAACCCTATTGATATGTACACTGTAATAAGGACTCCACACTTGACAGCCGTATTCCAGTATAAACCTCACGAATGAGCCATACAAGGAACGCAATGCGTACGGGTCATTAAATTCCTTAGCCCAGCGTCTAACAAACCCAAGCATTGAAAAGGCTCTGCCAATAATAAAATCAAGATGGCAAGAAAAAGTAAGCTTTGAGTCAAAGATAATGCCCAGATCCTTAATGTGGTCTACAACATTTATAGAAACATTGTCTATGTGATACTGGTACGCAAAAGGAGAAAACTTACGACTAAAGACAATAACATTACATTTGAGAATATTAAGAAATAAATTATTATGCTTACACCACAAAGTTAAAGCACATACAACATTCTGCAACAGTACACAATCATTCGGTGAATGAATCTGTTTGAAGACCTTAACATCGTCAGCATATATTAAAATTTCAGAGAATTTTATCACAGATACAAGATCATTAATAAATAAGACAAACAATAAGGGACCCAGATGGCTTCCCTGTGGAACAATAATTCCAGCTCTAATTCTGTTTGTGAATACTGATTTTATTTCCTCCCACTTTACAAAATCACTTTTATTTACACGCTGAGTAATTCCTCCACCTCGACTGGTGGCTTTCAGTAACACTCTCAGCGATTTAGTCTGTCCAATACAGCTCTCCATATGCCGTTTTGTACCACTCTTTTTACTAAAAAAAACTTTCATTTATTAGCGCGATTGAAATTTTTTTTGACCTATCGCTGAGGCTGGCCAAAATTGACTGATGCCTCCTATCATTTTACATTAATATCTACTATCGCCTTCTTTCACCAAAGCCTTGAACCCACTCTCAACCTAATGCTTTCATGTTTTTTTTACCACCCCAATAACCTTCATGTGGAACCAAGGCAGTTGGTAGTACCGACTAGTGCCACTAGGGAACTGTTCATCCCATGAACAATTAACAAGAATTGCTTACTGTCATAATTAGAATCAATGCAATCATGACCTAAAAATAGCTTTCACAACATAAAGCGATTGCATTGATTCACAGTATAAAAACATTTTTACGTTTCTACATACACTACATACATATGTACGAGCGGTTTTTCTTTGTTTTACCAGGTCAGTCAAAAAGCTGACCAGACATTTTTCTTTATTTTTAATCTATATTGAAATAATTCAACATAGCTCTGCTATGTAGAAATTATTTCTTTTTACAAAACAAAAGCTGACCATACATTTTTTATTTTTGATCTATGTTGAGTGTTTCTTTACCAACTTCCCAAGCAACCCAGCGCTTATCCATCCCCCGCCAGTGGTAAGAGAATAAGCCAAGCCAAGTAAATTTAGCTCAACACACTGTTGAGTTTCGGTACGTCGTTATAATAAACTTAATTCAACACACCGTTGAATTCTGTTCATGGTCGTTCGAGCCGAGAAAAAGAGAACAACTAAAGATTTAACACACTGTTGAATCTAGCTCTTTTTTTACAATCATCCAGCTGAATCATATCATCGCTACAGCAGATTTAACACACTGTTGAATCTAGCTTTTTTTTTACAATCATCCAGCTGAATCATATCATCGCTACAGCAGATTTAACACACTGTTGAATCTAGCTCTTTTTTTACAATCATCTAGCTGAATCATATCATCGCTACAGCAGACTTAACACGCTGTTAAATCTAGCTCTACTTCGCACTCAACCAGAGTGTTAAATCCAAAGCCAAAAGACCGGCCCTCTCATTTCTGAGAACTCACAGAGCATCTTCTTAAAAAATATATATAAAAAAAAACCGGCAGTATCAACACTAAGATTTGACACACTGTTAAATCTAGCTGTTATCTACGTCTGCAGGGTTTTGAACACACAGAGAAGTCTTTTGGATCCAAAGTATTTCTACGAAAGTTCTCAGGCAAATAGAAATATCGTATCAGTTTCATACAAGAATCCCAAAATAATGACGAAGGTAGAAGAATACATCAAATCTCAAAAAGCAATAGCAAAAAATATATAGGATTTGATCAGAAACTTTACGAAAGACCTCATAGAAAGAAAAACAGATCAATACTTCATAAAAAAAACAAAAGACTTGCACGATTACTGGTCTAAGTTCACATCTCTTCACCAAGAGATCGAGATCATCATACCAAAAGAGCATCCGTACCATACTGAGGACTTGTTCGGAAGGACGTTTGAATTATACAAGGGTGGTAGTGAAATGTACGCAAACTATCAAGATGATACATGGAAAACACAAAATCCAGTAGATGAACAACCAGCTAAAACGACACCAGCAACTTCCTCAGTTACTCCAATGGTACCAATTCCTCCAGCAGTATCTTCTATAGCAATAGCTACAAAAACTACTGCGACAATGGTTAACGATTACACAAACATAACCACATCCATACCACCCGTACAGAGTTACGGGTTTCCGATTCAAACCTCAACTCTACCTGCCACATCCGTGCCGTTTTGGGAGCCTCAACTGCAACTTACATCAGCCTTTTCACATCCAGAGCTTCCAAGGATAAATAACTTCCCCAAGTTACCACCAGTGAAAATTCCTAGGTTCAACGGAGATTATAAAGAGTGGAAATCTTTCATCGATATCTTTTCGAATGTCACCCACAATAACCATCACCTTAGTAACGTTGAGAAGATGGAATATCTCATCTATCACTTAGATGGAGATGCCAAAAGAGTAATTTCTCACCTGCAATTAAGTAGTAACAACTACAACACTGCCTTACAATTAATTACGGCGAGGTTTAATAACACAAGGAAAATAATCACAACCTATGTGAACACGATAATAGACGCCAAAAAGACTGAGCATAGATGTCAGAAAGACATTATAATGTTATTTGACCTATTAAGGGAATGCTTAGAGGCATTAAAAAACCTGAACTGCAATACGGACGAATGGGGCCCTATAATTATGTGCATAGCAATGAGGAAGCTAGATTCAGAAAGCCTTCGATTATTTGAGGAAAGCCTCTCACATCCTCGTGAAATGCCATCTGTGCAAGAGTTGCTAAAATTCCTAGAAAAAAGGTATCAAGTTTTGGACTGCATTAAAAGTTCAAAACAACCGAAATCAGATGTTTACACCAGAAATTTAAAGAAAACATTCAACACTACATTCGAGAACGCATGTGTCGTATGCAGGAAAGCTCACAATATCTATCAATGCGGAGAATTCAAGCTAATGGGAATTGACCAACGACACGCAGTGGTCAAACAAAACAACCTTTGCCTTAATTGTCTAGCACACAACAAGACAGAAAGGTGCAAATCAACCAAAACCTGCCTTTTTTGCAAAAAGAAGCACCATAGCTTATTACATCGAAATAGCGAAAAAGGGTTCAATTCCACTCAACCACCTGCTACCACGGATAAGAACAATCTAGCAGCTCACTTGACGACAAATACATGTCAACATGGAAATGAATCGACATCCACAGCAAAGGATATCATGACCTTTCACACTAGTAACACCAGAATTACACACGTATTTTTACCCACTGCTGTAGTGAGGTTAAGAAATGCATTTGGACAAATAGAGGCTTTTAGAGCACTGAAAGATCCTGGATTGCAGGTCTCTCTAATAACAGAAGAGGCTGTTCAAATCATGAAGCTCCAAAAGCATCCAATCAAAGCAACAATACTAGGAGTTGGGGAAACTGAGTCTGCCAAAATTTCCAGCAAGGTAAATATCAAGCTCCAACTCCGAAACAAACAAGACACTTACCTCTCAGTGGAAGCACTCGTCTTGTCCAAAGTAAACTCTTACCTTCCTGAAACTCACTTAACTGGAATCAACATTAAGAGATACGAAAACATGGAATTGGCTGATCCAAATTTCAACAAACCAGGTTCCATTGATTTGCTTCTCGGAGCTGACGTGTATGCTAACATTCTAATTGAAGGTGTCAAAACAGGACAACCAGCAGCCCAGAATACAAAATTAGGATGGATTGTTTTTGGCAGTATCCCAAATACCTGGCAGGAAACAACCAAACTCACAAGTCTTCTATCACTCGCAGAAATTCAAGAACAACTTGAAAAATTCTGGCAAATTGAACACAGTACTCCAGTAACTCAAACCAATGATATATGCGAAGAACACTTCAGAAAAACGCATAAACGAGAAGAGGAAGGAAGATACGTGGTACGATTGCTTTTAAAGATGATAAGGGATAGTTAGGCCAATCTATAAATGTAGCCACTGCTCGCCTTATCCAAATGGAGAAGAAATTAAGCAAAAATCCAGACTTGCAAATTGAATACAACAACTTTTTGAAGGAATATCTGGCTTTGGGGCATATGAGCCCAGCAAAACCATATAAGGGAGATGTATCTATGGTATATTACTGGTCACATCATGCCGTGTTTAAAAAGGACAGCACTACTACCAAAACACGCGTTGTATTTGATGCATCCTGCAAAACTGAATCTGGATATAGCCTTAACGACTAACTACACAGTGGGCCAAAGATTCAGCAGGATCTTACAGAAATACTTTTAAGATGGAGAAAACATCGGTACGTTTATACAGCCGATATTGAGAAAATTTTCAGGCAAATCAGCGTCGCTAAAGAGGATAGAGATTATCAAGGGATACTTTGGCGACAGCTACCAGGGGAGCCAATCCAAGAATTCACACTAAATACAGTAACATACGGAACTGGTCCTGCCTAATATATCGCAGACAAAACTCTCAAGCAGCTGACAGAAGATGAAGGCACCCAGCTTCCTATTGGGCGGAAAGTTATAAATTTCGACTTCTATATAGACGACATGTTAACAGGTGCAAACACAAAACAAGAAGCCCGTGAGTTACAAAGGCAAATAAATTTGTTACTAAAGAAAGGAGGATTCAATCTTAGAAAATGGACGTCGAATGATGAGGGACTTTTGAGTGATATCCCCGAAGATATAATAAAAAAGGGGATTCTTGAAATAAAGGAAGCTGACACAATAAAAGCTTTAGGAATTCATTGGACTGCCAAACGAGATGAACTGCAATTTAAATTGAAACTTGAAGGTTCCAATGCAACTCTGACAAAAAGAGCTATGCTATCTAAAATTGCCACCATATTGGATCCCTTAGGATGGCTGTCTCCTGTGACATTAACCGCAAGGTTAATAATGCGGGCTCTTTGGAGAACTGGCACAGATTGGGACGAACAGCCGCCCTTTGAAATTGTTAAGGCTTGGAAGAACTTAGAAAGTGAACTGCATGAAATACAATCGCTTAGAATACCGCGCTGGATAAATTACCGTGTGGATCAGCAATTGCAGCTTCACGGATTTTGTGATGCCTCGGAAAAGGATTACGCAGCAGTCATATATTCTCGCACAACGGACTCATTCGGAAAAATCCATACGACCCTATTAACAGCCCAAAACTAAGCTAGCACCGCTAAAACAAAAAATAACATTACCACGCATGGAACTTTGCGGTGCCTTGATGTTAGCACGACTACTCAAATCCACCATCACTACCTTAGGAATAAAGTCGCCTACGGTATTTGCATGGTGCGACTCTGAAATAGTTTTGGTATGGATCGCAAAGGACCCAAATACTCTTCACATTTTCGTTGCGAATAGGACATCGGAAATTCAAAGACTTTTCTTGACAAACATTTGGAAGCATGTCTCATCTCAAGAAAATCCAGCAGACGTGGCTTCGAGGGGTACTAATCCAAGTAAGCTCATTGCACACAGTATATGGTGGAAAGGCCCGCTTTGGCTTGCAAAATCACCAGAAGCTTGGCCTTCAAGGAAATTTATCATCCTAACGAACGAAGAAGTCAAAAGAACGATAAAGGTTCTACATGCAGCAGTAAAATTCGCAGACATATCTAACTGCTCTACCTGAACTCATCAAGTAAGAGTAATAGCATACTGTCAACGTTTCATCAACAACTGCAGGCTACCAAAGGCCCAAAGAAGGATTCAACATCTGTCCACAGAAAAATTAAGAATCTCTAAAACCTGCATAGTCAAAATTGTGCCGCAAGAATCGTTCTTTGAAGAAATACACACCCTAAAACAGGGAAACCGGTTGAAGAATTCAAGCAAGCTACTTTCACTTCATCCATTTGTTGACCAAGAGGGAGTTCTAAGAGTAGGAGGTAGGATACAGAATGCCAACCTCTCAGCCGACGCAAAGCATCAAGTTCTACTACCTCAGAACCACAATGTAACTAACCTCATCATTGACCATGCGCATCTCCAGACTCTACATGGCGGCACACAGCTTACTCTAAACTACCTAAGAATGCAATACTGGATAATAAATTCCAAAAGTAGGGTACAAGCCAGAATACATAGATGCATATCATGCTTGAGACATCGGCAGAACTCTACCCAGCAACTCATGGGAAACCTACCAGCTGTAGGAATAATTCCTTCCGCACCATTCTCCCACTGTGGGGTTGATTATGCTGGATCCTTCCTAACAAAATTGTCAAAAGGAAGAGGCACTAAAACTATAAAGGGCTATATCTCCCTATTTATATGTATGGTGACCAAGGCAGTTCACCTCGAATTAGTCAGTGATCTTACTACAGATGGCTTTCTGGCGGCATATAAAAGATTTGTTGCACGCCGGGGAAATTGCAGGGAAATATACAGTGACAATGAAACGAATTTTGTTGGCGCACGAAACAAAATGAACAAGGAGCTGAAGCTTGCAATTGATCACTCCACTAGACAAGCTGCAGAGGTTCTAGCAAATGACGGGACGGAGTGGAAGTTTATCCCACCTGGCAGCCCACATTTTGGGGGTCTCTGGGAGGCTGGTGTTAAATCAGTCAAAGGCCATCTCAAGCGGCTTCTAGGCGAAACACTGCTAACATACGAAGAATTTAGCACGATATTGTACAAAGTTCCTGTCTAAACTCAAGACCAATTTGCCAACAGTCGAGTGATCCCACAGACTTAGAACCATTAACACCAGGCCACTTTTTGATTGGTCGACCGATAACAGCACCACCGGAGCCCGATATAAGCAACACGCAGGTTCATCAGAGGTGGAAGTTAGTTACCAAACTACAGCAAAATATTTGGAATAGATGGTCGCAAGAATATTTGTCCTTGCTACAACAAAGGAGCAAGTGGAAAACCGAAGGCAATAATCCTGATATCGGCGAGCTGGTACTAGTGAAAGACGACAATTTACCACCACAAAGATGGTCACTAGGTCGAATTGTGCAACTTCATCCAGGGGAAGATGGTATCGTCCGGGTTGTGTCAGTCAAATACAAAAATGACATAAAGAAGCGTCCGCTCAACAAGCTTTGTCAGCTACCTTATCTATATACATACACTTCGTCAAGAGCACCTGAGCTCAAAACTCTTGCCACATTGACAACCCTTTCTAACGCTAGGCATAAGCCAGGCACCACTCGCAGGAGATCACATATCAGCAATATTCAGCCTGAACCAGAACGTTGGTCTAGATAAGAGCATTTTGATCAGCCATCAACATGTGCAATAAAAATAAAAGCAGACGATTCACCACACTCACCAAAAAGAAGGAAAATCAAGATTGCACCCTGCACGTAGGCTACTAAGCTACTACACTCGGTTTTTATAGTACTATACTGGATAGCTACAGTTTTTGGCCAGAGTTATGAGATTTTTCATACTAAAACTGGTTTGTATATCGAGAACTTGGGTTCTGCACAAATCAAACGAGGAAACCTTAGGCTTCAGATTACCTTTTCAACAAGCGAGGTAATTGAAGATCGAAAAATGATAGACACAACCTGGACCCAAATACGAGATATGTGCAAGAAAACTAAGACTTTTACTGACATCACTCACTGTGGTATACTTTTTGAACATATGTCAGCAAGAAGGCAAAACCTGATGAAGGCCACTAATGAAATCGTTCAACTATCCCAGCGTAAGTCTAGAGGAAGGAGAGGTCTACTCGGAGATGTACTAACAAGCATTTTTGGGGTCAATGACAAGGTTTATACAGACCTAGAATTACTGCAGCATAATCAGGAAGGCCTTCTACAAACAACTAACCAACAGGTATTGCTCATTAACTCCAAGATCAACCAATCTAACTACATCATTGGCGAGAAGCTGAAACAGCTCGACTCACGATTGTCTCAAGTCATTGCCTCAATTAATGTAATGGCTACATGGTTCAGCAAGGCCGACCACAACAGGATCAGCATTGAGGTAATATCCACCTATCTCAGCGCTGAAGATTACTATGACGAGTTAGCAGAAAAATATAAACGATGGTTGAATGCCATTCACCAACACGGTCATCTCCTAGACTTTATTACGCCACATCAAATCAAAAGGGCAATAGAGGATACTTCAATTAAGCTAGGCTCTAATCTCCTCATATCAAAAACACCTCAATCTCGACTAGACATCAAAGCAGAAAATAATACATTAAAACTGTATGGCTACCTGAACATAATAGAAAGAAATGCATATGAACTCATGCATGTTACACCAATACCACAAATGATCAATAACAATTCGTTTGCTAGTATAGACCTGAAACTATATACTTTTGCTGTCAACTTTAATCACCAACTCTACTTTAACTTAAAAGAGGAAGAGTTGAAATCGTGTACAATGATAGGTAATCACACCTATCTTTGCGCTCCGACATTTGTGCATAGCATTGATGACAGTCCATCGTGTATTGTTGACGAGCTTTACAATCGCCATACAGCATCTATTTGTGAAATGCGGAAGGTACAACTGACTGGAGCTGTTTGGAAGGCATTGATGATGAAAAATACCTGGCTATACATCACCAAGGAGCCCAAGGTTGTAGCAATAATCTGCAACGGAACAAGAAAAGAATTGCTTCTCAATGCCACTGGAATCATCCACCTTCATGAGGACTGCTCTTTAAAAACAAAAGAAATAACCCTGAAAACTGCGATAGATCAGCAATTTGAGGTTGTCACGAGTCACATAAAGCAAACATCTCCGGTAATAACAGAGATCAACACCACAGAGGTCTCTCACATCCTCCAATCTGGAGTATTAATTCATCCAAATCAACAGATCATGGATTATGCACTATCACCAGAGCTACCATTCACCCAAACAATGCACAAGGCATTAGCAGTCCATACAGCTGTGACAACCAGCCTTTTCGTCTTTGTTCTACTAGGCATTTGCGTTTACAAATACTGGAGCAAACTTAAGTGGTTCTTCAAAACCTACAAGAAGGATGAAATCAACCCTCCTCATCTAGCACGCAGGCAGATTCTCAGCCTTCAATTCAACAACAATTTGACAAGGTTCTTGCGTACGCCCGGCCCCAACATGTTCATCCCATGAACAATTAACAAGAATTGCTTACCGTCATAATTAGAATCAATGCAATCATGACCTAAAAATAGCTTTCACAACATAAAGCGATTGCATTGATTCACAGTATAAAAAAATCTTTACGTTTCTACATACACTACATACATATGTACGAGCGGTTTTTCTTTGTTTTACCAGGTCAGTCAAAAAGCTGACCAGACATTTTTCTTTATTTTTAATCTATATTGAAATAATTCCACATAGCTCTGCTATGTAGAAATTATTTCTTTTTACAAAACAAAAGCTGACCATACATTTTTTTATTTTTGATCTATGTTGAGTGTTTCTTTACCAACTTCCCAAGCAACCCAGCGCTTATCCATCCCCCGCCAGTGGTAAGAGGATAAGCCAAGCCAAGTAAATTTAACTCAACACACTGTTAAGATTGGGTACGTCGTTATAATAAACTTAATTCAACACACCGTTGAATTCTGTTCAGGAACCTTACTCAAGAAATGGTGTTTGAACTCGAATCCTGTAAAAGCCTAGGTGCATGCTGATATCTACAAATTCTCCGCTAATAAAAGAAAAACAGCAAAAGCAAGGCATACTTTACTCAAGAAATGGCGTTTGCACTCGAATCCTGTAAAAGCTTTGTAACCAAGAACCCCCATCATCTTCTAGAATCTGTTCATGGTGATGTTATGTTGTGAAATTCGATTGATGCTGATATCTACAACATCCCTGCTAAGAAAACTTACTTAGGTGCAGCACTTGAAAACAGCAAAACCAAGATAACGTCATGCTGATATCTAGCACCTCCCCACTCCAATAACCTTCATGTGGTCTATTTTTAGATATTGAATTTCATAACATGCTGCAATGATCACGATTTCCACTGCTCGTGCTCAAAACAAGTATTAACATGTTCTTGACATGAATCGATGTCATTTTTATGAATTTCAACTATATTTAAATCCTGGTAAGGTAGTCGTGAAACTATTTTGCTTCAATCAAATAAGGACATATACCACCAATCTAGTGCATAATATACATCGATTCAATCCCCATATCACCCATGAAAGTTTTTCTTTTACACTACACAACATTACATTAATTCATCTCAGTGTTACATACATACATATCCACAGCTAGCAAGTATATGACCAAGTCCCGAGTGAGATGTTCACTAAAGCTTCTAATGTGTTAGAGCAAGGCAGATGATAAGAAATATCATGAGATTTTGCTGCCGAACTCTCATAGCCTAACACAGACATTTGCTCTGGATCGCTTTTTGGATGTGAAATACAGAGAAAAAAGTTTATAACTTAAGATATAAAACTATACAGATAATTAATTTGAAGTGGATAAATATTGGGTGAAAAATTGATTTGGTATATATTATTTACAGTTGTTGTTGTTTTTCAAAGAAATTGGGAATCTTACATTTTCAACTTTCACTATCACTCATCTACAACATATTCTACATATTACTCACAGCTCTCAAGTACTCATCTAAGGCAACATATTATACTATATTAATATAATAACTCAAACTTCTTTCATTAAAACTTTTAATTTAATCAACTCCCAACCTACTTTCATGGTAAGATTTAAAGATGAATAAATAATACTTCCATATCTTACTAGAATTATATCATTCCAAATACTCACTCTCAACATCGAGGTCTTCACTATTGAACTTGAAGCATTATCAACTTTTTTCCTACCTTTGTTATATATAAAAACATATGTACCATATGTACATATATGTATAAATATGTAGACATATAAAACCTTAGGACCTAATAGGTAAATATATATCTGAAAAACCTAGAGTTGGGTATTTAAAAAAGAAAATCATAAATCATAAATTCCAATAAACTAATCATGCACAAAACATGATTAGTTTATCTCCCAAAAAGGGTGAAGAAAATTGCATCAGCAATTTTCTTCACATTCCACACAACTCATAAAATTTTTCCCATAAAACGACTTGGGAAAAACAAAAGTTTCAGCTTACACCCCAAGTCGTTTTACTTAAAAATTTCCACGACAAATTTTGCCTTCAGCAAAATTTGTCATTTCAACAATTTAATTAAAAAAGAAATCAAAAAAGCAAATCGTACCTTCAGTACGATTTGTCGCGAAAAATACAATATGTATGTACATACGTACATACATATTACGAAAAAAGCTTTCGCAATAAGAAACGCGCGCAGCATAAATGCATTGTATGTATATGCGCGTCGCGATTTCAAACGATGGCTGATGTTTTAAAAAGTGTAAGATTACATTTTTGAAACCATCGTTCGTCGCGATAATTCTGGGCAGGTTTAAACATGCCCAGCGTAAAATAATTTTCTCGGGATAGGAATGCTAATTAAGCATTTTCCTATCCTGAACGAAGAGACTTACGATTGAAAAATCTAAGTCTCGGGACAGTCGGTTTTTAGATTTGGTTGATAGTTGTACGTCGTGAGTTGGCTAGTAAAATAGAAGTGATTGTAATTAGTTCAATTGCAATACCAGTAAGAGTGTAATTGTAAAAATAGAAGTGATTGTAATTAGTTCAATTGCAATACCAGTAAGAGTGTAATTGTAAAAATAGAAGTGATTGTAATTAGTTCAATTGCAATACCAGTAAGAGTGTAATTGTAAAATAGAAGTGATTGTAATTAGTTCAATTGCAATACCAGTAAGAGTATAATTGTTTGATTACATGTAATGTTAAAATAAAAGTGTATCTACTGTTTGGATATAACCTAGTGCCTATTAAGTGGTGAGTCAAAACACCCCAATATATATATATATAAAAATATACAACAAATTGGCGCAGCCGGTAGGATCAAGGAAGCTTGGTCAAGTTAAAAGATCGTAAACGCTTGAAAAGCCTTGATCCTGCAAGAATCTACGGGGAACCTGTGACACTAGCCACACTATAAGGCCACGTCACCCCCAACGCTCGGGGTAGATCTCATCTATAGGCGCCTCTGCTCCAGGCGAGCAAGCGTTCACCCCAGTGAGTGAAAAAAAAAGGGGAACGAAATCAACAAGGGACCTGGACTCACTAATAGAAGCTCATTCCCAGCCGAAAAGAAGTCAGGACAACGGACACACATTTAAAACCAACTCCAGAAGGAAGATATCACCGTTCCTGGGTTGAAGGGGATTTCGAAGAAGGCTTTAAGCCCCCCTTTCAACCATATCCAGGGGAAGTAAGTAGGCCTAGGGCCCCCCCAGCAGCAAAAAGAAGCACCGGAAAATTGTAACTTCGTTCCAGGATTGAAAGGGATCTCGAAGTCGGCAAAAGCCCCCCTTTCAATCTCAGCCAAGGGAATTAAGACGGCAGGAGCCCCCCTAGCAGCAAAAAGCATTCCAGAAGGGAGTACTCTAAGAAGGCTGGAAGCCCCCCTTTTGGACAACGCGGGACGCATATGTCAGGAGAAAGCTCGACACCGGCACCTGAGACAGGCACGAGATTAGACTACATACCTTCATCCGACGCGGAGAAATCCCCAGGTGAAAATCTCCAACACCTCCGGGAAGGTACAGAAAACGCCCAAGAAGACGACCCAGCACAGCAAGAAGCAACAGGAGTTCGCCTTCGAAGCGGCACCGTTTTAACAGGGCCCACAGTTGTATCTAAAGTAAGTCTAGATAAATTTTTAGATAAGTTATTAGAGAAGGCACGTGAATCCGATAAGCTCACTGTCACGCACTGCGACGCACTTGACCACAGATTAAGTCAAGGCAGAGAGCAGAGGCTGACGCAAATCGAAAAATTCAAAAAAGAAACAGAGCGATTCAAACAGGAGCTTATCGAATTCGCCGGGCTTTCGCGTTCTTTAGGTATAGATAAGACCACAGCCAGTGTAGTTGTAAGTGCTGATAGTGATACTAGTGTCAGTGATATTAGTGGTGACCAAACAACCGCAGAAAATCTCCTTAGTGGCTGGCTAGAAGTATCCTTCACGGATTCTAGTCCAGAAACCAGCCCTGAAACTCGTCAAAGCACCAGTAGACTACCCTACAAAAGTTTAAATAAAAAGATAATCACAATGGTAGATTATGCAAAGGTGGCCAAGCTCACGGCACAACTAGTTCCTCTGTTTTCGGGTGAAAATACCCCACAGCTAGGTCGTGAGCTACAAACATTTATTGGCTGTTGCAAACAGGCCTTACACTGTTTAAGTGAGGAAGAAAAACCAGCCTTCCTACATATCTTGCCCACAAGACTTCGTGGCGATGCTTATCAGCTGTTTGCTTCGGACGTTCCAACTACTTTTAGTGAGGTGGAGGAACGTCTGAACAGAACCTATTTACCACGAGAATCGTACCAAGAGTTGGTCAACAAATTGATCACAATGAGGCAAAACCCGTTGGAAACTCTCACTGCCTTCACAACAAGAGTGAAGCAGTTGCTGATGCTTTGCAATGAGGCAGCGGTACTGAAGTACGGAGCAACGGCAGCCCCAGCTGTGAAGACACAGTTGACGGACTTCGCCAAGAATGCCCTCAAAAGTGGAGTGAACAATCCCCACCTATGCCAGTACCTCCTCACTCTGGTAGAAAATGATCTAGAGCAGCTGATACAAAAGGCTTTAGACATGGAAAAGTTACAAGCAGGCACAGTTTTCGTCCAAACGCCGCTAACGCAGCAGCCATATCCAATGGCACCAATAGACCCAAGTCTTCGAGTTCGAGCTCTTAGCCGAACACCTTACAATCAAGCACCACAGCCACCCATGTATGCATCACCACGAGCACAAGAGCCCAGACAGTTTAATCCCCCATACGTTCATGCTCAACCACTACGCCCGCCGTTTCCACGAAGGGAATCTAGACAACCGGATACACAGAATCTGGTACAAAACATCACCTGTAATTTCTGCCAGAAGCGGGGACACACCTACACGGAGTGTTTAAAACGCAAAAACACCCCCTTCTGCTCTAACTGTAGAAGTTACGGGCATGACATTCGCGACTGTCGAAACAACCAAACACAGTCTGCAAATCGTTTCACAAGAGGATCGCCTAGCAATCCCCCACAGTCAGACCCAAGCAATACAAAAGGCCCCAGAGTCTTTAATATAAGACAAAAATGTGATTTTTGTGGGCGCCGCGGACACAAGATCGACGAATGTCGACAAAAGCAAAAATGGGAGGATAAAAAACAGGGAAACGACAAAGAGTCGACCCAAAACTCCCCGGCTCGACTATAAACCCTACCAGCAATAAAAAAGGGTCTTCTCAGCCGCCCGACTTCAGTGTGCCCACCGCCAGACTCCCTCTAGACATAAGTCTAAATGGTCAGGCCCAGCTAATAGTGGACACCGGCGCTGAGATCAGTATAATTAAGAAAAAAGCTCTCAAATCTCGCGAGCTAATAAATCCCAATAAAAAACTAACGCTTCAAAGCCCCTTTGGCACTGGAAAAACCTTAGGAAGTTGCCAAGGAAACTTCATGCTAAAAAGTAACTTACCTTGCAACTTTCAGGTGGTAAAAAACATCCCAGGTATTTCTGACGACGGCTTACTAGGAAATGATTTCCTAGCCAAAAATTGTAATGTTGAAGGACCCAACAAGGTTCTGCGATTTCCTCGCACGGAAACCAATCCAGAAGAGTTTGCTGTTCCATTAGAAACCGCATCGGACAACCCGTGTTCACAAAACACAGTCAACAAAGAGACACTGGTAGAAGATATTAAACCCGACGGGGATACACCTTCTACCCGAAGTGTTCTCAAAGCTTCTCAGACAGAAGAAGTCGGCTGTGACTTACAAGAGCGCGATAAGGGTGACTTAATTACCGAAGATCCGGCCCGTAAGACTGGACAGTATCAGGTGAACTTAAATGAACCTGTGTGCGTACCAGCAAGGTCTCAGATCGTAGTCAAAGTTCCGTTGCAGTTGCAGGAAGAAATGCTCAGTCTGTCGAAAGAAATAGACGACGGAGTCTTCTTAGCAAACAGCTTACTCTCAGCTGGGTTAAAGGCAGTCCCTATCGGAATCCTCAACACACGCAGTACACAAGTAGTTCTAAACAGCGTGAACCTAAATCTGGTTCCCATTAAAGACTACACTGTCGTCCCCATCAAACGAGAGCCAGACGAAAATATTACAACAGCCCATCCTTTGAATCCCATGAGTCGAAATGACGGCGAAGGTGAGCATCAAAATATAATTAGATCTAAGATTAAGAAAATAGGGCATAAGAGCCCCAGTCAATTAAGCAGTCATAAGAGACTGCTCCAAGACGCTTGCGGGTCCCTCCTGAAAACCCCAACGTCAGGCGCTGGCCAGCATACAAAAGGTCTGCCGTTAGCAACTCCCGCAGATCCACCTGGCCCAGCGCCTCTCATATATAAAACAAGTAGGTTAAGAGGTAAAATCAGTAATATAAAATCATTAAAGAAGACTAGATTTAAGAATAATAAAAATAGGGCAAGAAGCGCTGAACAGACGGCCACCCTACAACACATAAAATACTTGTTCCCAAACGATGTCGAGCAAGAAGACACCAGTATTCATCCCCGCCTCACCAGATTAGAGCAAGAACTCAGTCTGGATGAAACTTTAAATTTTGAGGAAAAAGCCTCAATAACAAATCTCTGTTACGAATATGATGACATATTCTTTTTAAAAGGTGACAGGCTTACACATACCAATGCCATCACCCATGACATCCCTCTGGTGCAAGACCAAGCACCCATTAACCAAAAGATGTACCGGTTACCAGAGACACAGCGAAATGTAATAAATGAGCAACTCAGAGAAATGCTTGACAACGACATTGTCCAGCCCAGCAAAAGCCCATGGAACTCACCACTGCTAGTCGTCCCCAAAAAAGCGGGACCAGACGGTGAGAAAAGGTGGCGCGTCGTCGTTGATTTCCGCAAGTTGAATGAAAAAACGATTGGCGACGCCTTCCCTCTACCTCGGATTGAGGATATCCTCGATCAACTGGGCCATTCAAGATAATTCACCACCCTAGACCTAGCCAATGGCTATCATCAGGTACTCGTCGATCCGAAAGATCGAGCAAAAACGGCTTTTAGTACCAACTACGGGCATTATGAATTCAAACGTATGCCGTTCGGACTCAAAGGAGCCCCGGCCACATTTCAGCGTTTAATGAATTTCATATTAACTGGCCTACAAGGCCTAGAATGTTTCGTCTACTTAGATGACATCGTCATCTATGGAAAAAGTCTGGCAGACCACAACGAAAAGCTTCGAAAAGTCTTTGACAGGTTAAGAGAAAATAACCTGAAACTTCAACCTGAGAAATGTCAATTTCTCAGGCGGGAGGTAGTGTATTTAGGACACAAATGTTCTAACCAAGGAGCACTACCTGACCCTAGCAAAACGGCATGCGTCCAAACTTTCCCCATCCCTAAGACAGTAAGGCAAGTACAATCATTTTTGGGCCTTGCCAATTACTACAGAAAATTCATACCCGATTTTTCGAAAACAGTACGTCCACTAACAAACTTACTCCGAAAGGATGTAAAGTTTAAGTGGACTGAGAAATGCCAAGAGGCATTTCAAAGCATTAAGAACGCTTTAATTTCCCCTCCACTCTTAATATATCCCGATTTTTCGAAACCCTTTAACCTTACCACCGACGCCAGCAGCGAGGCTCTTGGAGCAGTTCTCTCTCAAGGAGAGGTAGGAAGTGACCAGCCAATTGCCTACGCCAGCCGTACCCTGAACAAAGCCGAACGTAACTATTCCACGATTGAGAAAGAGTTACTGGCTATAGTTTGGGCGACTAAAAATTTCAGGTGTTATCTGCAAGGCCGAGAGTTCACGGTCTATACAGATCACAAACCACTCAAGGGAGTCTTCAATGTTAAGGACCCCACATCCCGTCTGGTGAGATTTCACCATAAACTTTCCGAGTTCAATTATAAAATTGAATATAAGCCCGGAAAGTACAACACGAATGCCGACGCTTTAAGCCGCATTCCACGGGAAAATAACAAAGACAAGGAAACTACAACCTTCACGGTAGAAGCTATAGTCCACCACCAAATGGACTCGGACATAGAGGAGGAAAAACACTCATCGGACCTTAAGGAGTGTCTGCAATGCAATGCAGTAACAAGAGCCCAGACACGAAACATTCAGGAAAGTGGAACAAATCCAGACAGCCAGGCCAAACTAATAGAACAAGAAGAACAAACTCATCATCCAGAAGAGACCGCAAACCATGACAGTCCACCTAGTACCAATCCACCAATTATAGACGAAGCTCGTCCACCTGAAGTAATCACAAGCCCAGAGGAGATTCAATTAATCTTAAAAGATTATCATGATTCTCTCTTTGGCGGCCATCAGGGAGTGATAAAAACCTACAAACGGATTCGAAGAAAGTACTGGTGGAGGCACATGCTTAGTGACATCAAAAAGCACATTAAGCGGTGTGCCAAATGTCAAACCATGAAGGCTTCACCACAGTATAAAATGCCAATGGTGATTACAGACATAGCTGAACAACCATTCGACAAAATCTATCTAGATATAGTCGGCCCACTAGAGGAAACTGAATCTGGAAACAAATATATATTAACGTTTCAGGATAACCTCACGAAGTTCGTAGATTAGTATGCCATACCAAATGGAGAAGCTATAACGGTAGCGCAAGTTTTCTTCGACGAAATCGTCACGCGCTACCGCATTCCCAAAAGAATAGTCACCGATCAGGGAAGTAATTTCCTGAGTGACCTATTCAAAAGGGTATGCAAACTCCTTAGGATAAATAAGCTGCAGACTTCAGCTTATCATCCCCAATCAAATGGAGCACTCGAACGTGCACATAGACCGTTGATTGAATATCTACGAACTATAGTGGACGAAAATCCCAGCTCATGGGATAGTTATCTGCGAACCGCTGCTTTCGTGTACAACAACAGTGTACACGAAGGGACAAAATTAACTCCCATGGACTGCCTCTACGGCTTTACAGCGGACGTTCCGTCCAACTTAAGGCGAGACCCCGAACCCGTGTATAACCATGAGAGCTACTACCATATTCTCAGGTATAAGCTTCAAAAGTCTTACGCCATGGCACGGAAAAACCTTCTGATGAGTAAACAACGCTCGAAAAATTACTATGACAAAGCTGTACGTCCCCTGACATTTCACAGAGGAGACAAGGTTCTACTCAAGAGCGAGAGTCGTAAACATAAGCTCTCCCAGATTTGGATAGGACCCTACACGGTAACCGGTATCCCTAGTACTGTAAACACCACAATAAAAATTCGTAAACGAGAGGTCACGGTACATAACAACCGTTTAAAACCTTTCTACGAATAACATGGTGCCAATATAATTTAAGTAATTCAAAGATACATAAATAATAGCATGTAAGCTATAAAGTCAAATAAAAACCCATTTTAATACCCTATCCTATCCTCTCCTAGATAACAATGCAGTCCATCATTTTCCACGGACTATTCCTGCTCATAATAGGAGCCCTCGCGGAGGAACCTTACTCTATAACGCCCCTAAATAATACGGGAGTACTATTTGAGGATCTTGGATGCCTATCAGTTTACCACGACACTTGGAGCATCATCACTGAGTTAGATCTGGCCGAGTTGGAAAATCAGACGCGACTAGCAGAACGAGCGGAACACTACATACACCAATTGTGTGGAAATGGGTCTTCTATACAGGACCTTTGTACGCTACAGACAAAACATATACACGCCCTAATGGAAAATATCAATAGGCGTACCAGTGTTATTAGGGAAGCTGTGCCCAAATCGCGCAAGCCCCGATCCATCTTCGATGGAATTGGAAATGCGATGCATTATCTTTTCGGTACCATGGATAGTGGAAACGAACAAGAGGTGTACAGCCGACTAAGCGAATTAGAGGTAAATACTCAAACCTTAGCTGATCTGGAAAAACAACAGATCAGCGTAATAAAAACCACATTTGAACAAATTCAGAAACCCCTATCTTCCCTGTCTGAACGACAGCGTCAGATAACCAACCAGATTAACAATCTGAGGAATACAACAGACGAGTTGACAGCCCACCAAATAAGACAAGAAATTGTCTCTAGTCTGACACTACAAATGATAGAGTTGGAATTTAGACAACAAGCTCTACTGGACATAATAGTGTCCAGTAGAAATAATCAAATTCATCCACTTTTAATTTCCCCAAATCATTTGCTAGAGATTTATCACAAATCTCACTCCACTTGTCCCAATCTACAGGACTGTTTGTCAGTTCTGTATCAAACAGCAGATGTTAAGACACATTTGCTGCAGGACAAATTAGTTATCCGAGTCAAACTTCCCATATTTAATATTCCCAAGATGAAAATCCAACAGATTAGATGTTTTCCCATACGGCTGGATTCAGACCACTCAATAATACCTGATATCGAATTTTCCCATGTGGCAAGTCAAATACAGACCCAGGAATTTCTGCTGTTGAAGCCAGAAAACCTGAGATCTTTCAAAAAAATTTCAAAGGGAATCAATGAAGATACGTGGGTAGGTAAGCTGAACACACCACTCACCAAGGCTACAAAAACAGATGAATGTGTTATTAAACTTTTATTCAACCCGCTGGGCGAACGCCCACAGTGTAGCATCAGAGCTCAAATTCCCCCAAGAGATACAATAATTAAGCTCAATAGACCAAATTCGTGGCTGTACTCCTTAACCGAAACCACTATAGTACATATAACTTGTACTCAACAGTTACTCACTCATCGTCTCGCAGGACAAGGAATCATGACAGTCAACGAACCATGTTCCTTGCAAATAGGGTCTCACACTCTGTATTACGAAGCAGAAAATCTACATCCGCTAAAAGTTTTCCAACCAACCTACTTCCCAGGCACAAACGAAACGCAAGAGGAATTGGCAGAATATATGTCCAAGATATCCGCTCCTAAAAACCTTGATAAACAACCAACGTTACTCCTCGGAGATGATACAAACCAACGTATCCACCTAGATACAAAATCTCTAGACGAAATCCGTACCAAAGTGAACAGCATCCACTTTGGACCAAAGGCCAAGATTCCTCATATACTCTCTATTACATCCCTATCAATGACAGGACTCTTGTTGCTACTTATATCAGTGGTGGCATTAGCAAAATATATCGTCCCGGCATTCATGGCATGGGTTGCTAAACGCAGACAACAGCCTACAGCTGAAAACGTTCCCATGGAACCGGTTTACGCAACACCCAAAGAAAAGTTAAAACGGGCTCAAAGTCTCCCCAGAGCGAGATCTATACAAGTAGTATAATCAAAAAGATCTATACTCGTTGGTTGGCCCCGTCTTATTCTTTTGTTGCTGGCTTAGTACCCTTTCACTACACTGGTCTTAGATATAAGCTGAAATAATTTATAGCAAATAAGAAATAAAGCAACCAGATAAAATTAATATTATATAAGAATAAACTCTATTTAGTAGTACCTACGAACCCAAAATTTATAAACGTAAGTAGTACTTAGTAAAGCAGAAATAATAAATTAAATAAGCTAAAAAAATAAGGTAATAAATAGAAGAAAGAAAGGCATAAGATAATAGAATTAAAAACCAAAAACATAACCGAAGATTATTTACACAAGAATAATAATAATAAAAGTAATAAGTAAATAATATTTAGTAACATTAAGTATTACATAGAAATAGCTAGCTAGTCAAATATAGACATAAATACAGAAAATAGAAATGTAACGAAATAGCGACTTAAATTAGTAGAAAAAATAAGAAAAGATTTTTTTTAACGACATTAGATATAGCAGAAATTCTATATATATTCCCATAAGAAATACATATTATATATATAGGTATATTGCTGTAAAAACTCAACCGAAAACCGACCAAAACCGAGACACCAAAAACACACCAACAACAACTTCCCCTGAGAATTATTCCTCTTCAAAGAATAATTCTCTTTTACATTAGTAGAAAGATAGAATAAGAAGTTAACAAATAAGACACTAACTAGGATAGCAAAATCAAACTAATACGGCTAACAAACATTAAGAATAAATACCAAAATAAACAGTACTTTCTTAAAAACGCCCAGTATAGAGTAGCAAGGAAATATAACTCCCTAGAATTCCATACATAACCTAGAATAAATAGATAACGTAGGATACTTAAACAACGTAGAAATAATCATGCAACGTAGAGTAAGTAAATATTTAGACTCCAGTATAAGATAACTCTAACAACAAATTATAATCCGCCATCACAGAAACCGACAGACGAGAAAACACAACTCCCTGCCCAGAGCCCCTTGAACCATTTTCGCCAACCCAAATATTAGCAAAACCTGGAAAACAACCAAAACAACAAAAAATAAATAAATAGAGTACATAAAACTTTATTAGAGAAAAAAAAAAATATACAAATATTATATTAATAGCCGAAAATTAACACAATTTAAAATCACCAGAAATTTAGAAGAAAAAAAAAAAAACAAATGCTCTTAAAACTAGAATTCAAAAAATTTAGCGGAGACTCTTGGGAGATGTCCCGGACCATCCACGAACCTGAAAAAAAAAAAAAAAAAAAAAAAAATAAATAAATAAATTTTGTTTTAGAATCTCATCTGGAGATAACTTACATGAAGTAGCCTTCATACATTTAGGGCTGGTCGACTCCTAGGCCGGTCCGCACTAGGCATCCCAGTCTTCCTGGGCATGACTAGGTCCCTCTCCAGGCAGATCCCAGTTCTCCTGGGCGGGAACGGACGAAACATCCCAGGTCTCCTCAGAGGCGAGACTCGGTGCTGCACCCGGGAGATCCAATTCGGATCCGGAAGAACCGACCCAGGTCGTCACATCGTGCACCAAGTAGTTGTGGTGCATCCTGCAATGAGGGCAGGCACACCATCCGACCTCTCCGGATAGCACCAAAGTCGCTCCTAGAAGAAGATTTGTGAAATTAACAAGAAAATTAATTATTGGAATCTAAAAACTCACCCATAGCTACCCAGGAACTCCCACCATGGGGCCACAGGCATAGCTCCACCCGATGAAAAGTGTCCGCCTCGGCCGGAGCACCCCAGATGCACACGTCTGGACGACCATCCCGCCGCAGCAGCAGACGGATGAGCCCACGCCACCGGGGGGCCACGCTCTGCACGAAAAGGGCCAGTACCCTCATGCAATTGGGTACGGGGCTGGTATACGGTGCACGTGGAGAGATTACCTCGCAGAATTCCATTGCTAACAAAACTGTGAAGATAATCTCAGAAACCGCCCCATATAAAGGGCAAAACCCCTAACGTTAACAAAAATTATCTGTGTAAGCCACTTATCTTGGTGAATCCCACGCCATTTCGGCAGCAAAAATATTTCTTCTTATTTCTTATTTACCGATCTCCTCTCAGAACACACAATCTTAGTTTTTCTTAATCAAACGACACGAATTGCAATTTGTGCATTATGTATGTAGACAGCTACAAGTACACAAACCTCACAAATTTTTTTTTCTCTCTTTTCTAAGCCGGTACAAGATGCATTCCAATATCTCATACCAACTCTACGTGCACCAGGAATTTTTTTTATTTATTTTTAAGGCAGATATCAAATTCATCTCAACTTATAAACGTATAAACACCCCATACAGAATCTACACCCACACAGTTTTTTCGAGAATTATTCCTCTTCAAAGAATAATTCTCTTTTTCACGGGGGGAAGGAATGTTATATATAAAAACATATGTACCATATGTACATATATGTATAAATATGTAGACATATAAAACCTTAGGACCTAATAGGTAAATATATATCTGAAAAACCTAGAGTTGGGTATTTAAAAAAGAAAATCATAAATCATAAATTCCAATAAACTAATCATGCACAAAACATGATTAGTTTATCTCCCAAAAAGGGTGAAGAAAATTGCATCAGCAATTTTCTTCACATTCCACACAACTCATAAAATTTTTCCCATAAAACGACTTGGGAAAAACAAAAGTTTCAGCTTACACCCCAAGTCGTTTTACTTAAAAATTTCCACGACAAATTTTGCCTTCAGCAAAATTTGTCATTTCAACAATTTAATTAAAAAAGAAATCAAAAAAGCAAATCGTACCTTCAGTACGATTTGTCGCGAAAAATACAATATGTATGTACATACGTACATACATATTACGAAAAAAGCTTTCGCAATAAGAAACGCGCGCAGCATAAATGCATTGTATGTATATGCGCGTCGCGATTTCAAACGATGGCTGATGTTTTAAAAAGTGTAAGATTACATTTTTGAAACCATCGTTCGTCGCGATAATTCTGGGCAGGTTTAAACATGCCCAGCGTAAAATAATTTTCTCGGGATAGGAATGCTAATTAAGCATTTTCCTATCCTGAACGAAGAGACTTACGATTGAAAAATCTAAGTCTCGGGACAGTCGGTTTTTAGATTTGGTTGATAGTTGTACGTCGTGAGTTGGCTAGTAAAATAGAAGTGATTGTAATTAGTTCAATTGCAATACCAGTAAGAGTGTAATTGTAAAAATAGAAGTGATTGTAATTAGTTCAATTGCAATACCAGTAAGAGTGTAATTGTAAAAATAGAAGTGATTGTAATTAGTTCAATTGCAATACCAGTAAGAGTGTAATTGTAAAATAGAAGTGATTGTAATTAGTTCAATTGCAATACCAGTAAGAGTATAATTGTTTGATTACATGTAATGTTAAAATAAAAGTGTATCTACTGTTTGGATATAACCTAGTGCCTATTAAGTGGTGAGTCAAAACACCCCAATATATATATATATAAAAATATACAACACCTTCCTGATACACGCACAACACCATTTCGAGGAGATAAATACCAAATACCATCCATCAAAACTTTTAACTTAATACATAACTTAGAGTACCTACTCTAAACCCCCTACTACGATCTTCACTATGGACTTGGATAATTATCAATTATATCTTCCTTCATACTCCACCATTCAGGCGATACTTTAGAGGCGATTAATATCAAGCGAGATTAGGATTTTACTGCTTATTCATAGCTCCCATACAACTTCCACTACTCACCTCAGACAACATATCATACTACATTAATATCATAACACAGCGTTCTTCTATCAAAGCTTTTAATTTAACCCACTCTCAACTTAATGGTAAGTAAACAATGTACTTGCCTCAATACTATATCAGCTTCATGTGAACTATTTTTTAGATATAGGAGGCAATCAAATCTCATAACAGCATACCTGCATGATTTATAAAAAACTCTGCTACTTTCATATGCTCACCACAAGATGAACTTATGAACATGAAATCAACACGTTCTTATCTAGTCACCGAGGCAACTGAAAGAAAACATTCTTGCTATAAACCTTAAGATTTAAAGGTAAACAAATAACACTCTCCTCTTCCACGCTCTTCACTGAAGCTTTCATATCCTACTAGATTAATATTATGTCAAAGACCATCCACCAAAACTTTCAATTTAATCCACAACTTACAGCACCCACTCTCAACCTCCACCACGGTCTTCACTATGGGCTTGAAGAATTATCAGTTTTTCCTCCTTCATACAACACCATTTGGATGATACTTTAGACAGAAGCGACCTTGCTGATAAGGTTTGTATTCCTTACTCACAGCTCCCAAACAACTTCCATTACTCATCTAAGACAAGATATCATACTACATTAATATCATAACACCACCTTCATTCATCAAAACATTTAATTAAACCCACTCTCAACCTAATGGTAAGAAAATAATGTGATCACCCCAATAGTATGAAGATAAAATTATCTAATTCTTATAAGCTTCATGTGAACTATGATATCGGGGTCAATCAAATCTCATAACAGCGTAATTGATTGAGAAATTTTAATGAAAATAAAAAACAATTCGTCATAAAATGTAAGACTTTTCAATACAAACTCCTAGATACAAAAACACATTAATCGCTCAATTTGTCTGCTTTACTCGGACGTATTTGTTTACTCAAGCTATCAAATTACCAGCCGCCTGACCACCTTTTCTAATGCTTTAATTTCCATTACTTCTAATGATTTCATGTGTCGTACCATCCCAAGCACCCATAATCTATTTTTACACATCGAATATCATAACATGATTATATAAAAGATACCTACAGACCACAACTGACGTTACAGTTGTTGTTGTTGTTTTTTTCAGCAAAAGAAATTTTAAATTATAACTTCCACTACTCATCCAAGACATCATATCCTACAGATTAATATCAGTTGTTGTTTTCAGCTAAAGTAATTGGGAATCTTACATTAAAAAATATAAATCGCTCAATTTGTTTACTTTACTCGGCTGCTGTGCGAATTTGTTTACATTATTCGAGTGCGAATTTGTTTACTTTACTGGACTGTGCGAATTTGTTTATGCAAGGAATCAAATTAGAAGCATTCCACCTGAAGAGCAAAATTAGGCATTTACTAATTTCCATTACTTATCTAAGTGAACATATCTACCAACATTCGCTCCAATCAGCTTTGCCTGATCTATTTTTAGATATACCATCACATGGCGCAATGTTTATAAAAGACATCTACAGATTAAGATCATCAAATCTTTAATCCACAACTTCGATTACAGTTGTTGTTGTTTTTGTTTTTCAGCTACTAAGATTAATTACACCTGAGAAGGTAAGATAGCTCATATCTCGCGTAGAGGATTTCTGATGAAAATTTTACCCCTAGTACTAATACTATTGACATGAACAAAAATATGAACTAGTATTAATACTTATTACACTAATTTTCTAAGGGAATTTCACATTTATTATATACATAAATACACAGCTGCACACATCCACCCACGCCTTAGATAACGTTTCCTCAGCCACCAAGTTGCCCAGCCCAACATACCACAGGCACTCATACTAAAGTAAACAACTAAAACCAAACTCAAGCTGACAAGTATACAGCCCCGATATAAATTCGATTAGTGTATTTCACATCATTACTTAATACACATTCTACCCAGGCCTTGTTACAGGTAACATAGCCCAGTCCAAGATACCTCAGGCACTCCTAGTCATAATATTTGATATTGCCACTAAAGCTCTCAGCCAACCCCCAGTACCCAGACACAGGAGGGGGCACCTCAAGGTCAAATTGTAGCCTCCAAGACCAGATCAAACTTAACCAGCAACCTCCACCGATAAAGATTCCCACCACTTCACAAATATTTAGAGCTACGATCTCTGAGATGAAAAATAAGCGAGCTCCGGAAACAAAATCAAAGACCTATGCTATTTTCCTATGCTGGAGAGTGCTAAGAGTGATCTCGTATCCCCAAATTGATCTCGTATCCCCAAAACTCGGGACGAAAAACTTAATGTCAACTTAGAGGCTACGAGTCCGAGATGAAAAATAAGCGAACCCCAGAAAAAAATTGACAACCTATGCTATTTCCCTATCCTGAAGGGTGCTGAAAGTGATCTCGTATCCCCAAAGTGATCTCGTATCCCAAAAATTCGAGATGAAAAATAAGCGAACTCCAGCAACAAAATCGAAATCCTATGCTATTTCCCTATGCTGGAGAGTGCTGAAAGTGATCTCGTATCCCTAAAACTCGAGATGAAAAACTTAATGTCAACTTAGAGGCTACGAGGCCGAGATGAAAAATAAGCGAACTCCAGAAAAAATTGAAAACCTATGCTATTTCCCTATGCTGAAGAGTGCTGAAAGTGATCTCGTTTCCCCAAAATGATCTGGTATCCCCAAAATTCGAGATGAAAAATAAGCAAACTCCAGCAACAAAATCGAAATCCTATGCTATTTCCCTATCCTGGAGAGTGCAGAAAGTGATCTCCTATCCCCAACATCCAAGACTCAATGGTGCACCCAAGACACAGTGGTGTATCCAAGGTGCAATGGTGTATCCAAGGCATAAACCAATACAGGCAAGGCACAAACCTACATTTAGCTTGGACTCAAACCACCTAGCGACGGTGTTGACATCTGTGGCGAAATCCTGGAAGCTTAAAAAAGTGATCCGGACTCTTCCAGTGTAACTACTCTATCTCTATCTATATAACTGCTGTGGGGAGGATAACCTGATCAGTGTTTGCAATCAAAGAAGAATGAAGAACTGTGTTGCTATGCAGTTCAGAGATAGAATATTCTGCCTGGACTGCAGTATCGCTAAAGGACTGATTTTGTGCGCACGATGTCAACGATTGAGAAGCGAATCTATGTTGGAGTGAATGGTGAGGAGATAAACATATTCTACATCAAGAAGAACGACAATTCTTTACTGAATGTCCCTTATTAAAGCAATTGACGCAAAGACCCAATTTTTTAATATGATTAAATCTATCCATTACAGTCATACTCATAAAAGCCGGACATTTGTGAATTGTTTATTCCGAATTATTGCATTTGGCACAATTTTGCTTAGAAGCTACAAGTACAGACAATTTACGCCTACTATTTCTTTTACTTTCCGTAGCTGATTGTGGTTTTCGGTTTGATTCTTGACTATGTAAACATTGGCAACGAGTATTAAGAAATGATGAGAAATCTTTCCAAGTAGGAAGGCTTTCATAGGTCAAGGACTTCTCCCATTTGTTAGTCGTCGAACAGTCTATTTTTTTTTCTTGGCAACATGCAATATTATCGAATTTAAGATGTCGTCGGTATATCCTAGGGACCGTAAAGCTTGCAAATGGACATTAATACCATCCACAACGCTTCTCAATTGTGTCGCAGTACCTTTGGTTGCCGCTGGTATTTCAAACAATTTGCTGATATGAGCTTGAAAAATTATATATTTGTTACCATATCGGGATTCTAAAAGTTTCAGTGCTTCCTCATAGTTGGATTCGGTGACTTCCAAAGCAGCGATGGTTTTATAAGCTTCAGCAGAGGGACAAGAACGAAGATGCAAAAACTTTTCAATATTTGATAAATTTTGATTCTGACTTACCGCTATCTTGAAAGAATTAATAAAGTTGGTATATTCCATGCAGTTGCCGAAAAAATTAAGAAGCTTAAACTCAGGCAAATTTGAGGTTGAAGGCATGAGGACTATTGATCTGTTGTGGGCTCCTTCGTCGATTGTACTGTCCCTCATAGAGGACTCACTCTTTTTTAAGCTGCTTATCTTCGAAAGTAATTTAGCCTTGATGGAGCAATACATATCTTCCATCTCCCCAGTAGCATTTTTGTCGGCTTCGGAGGCTTCCTCCGCATTGAGAATTTGATCTTGAATCGCCACTAGCTGTTTAAAATAAGCCTCAAGTAATGATAGCCTACACTAACGCTATGTCGGTAGTTTCCACAAATGTTTTAATTCGCGTTAGAGCACCCTTAGTTGCCGGTCGTTTGGTTTTTAATATGGCCAAAGATGGTGCCATCATTGATTTATATTAACATTTAACCTTGCCAATTAATACACGTGAAATAGAGATGTATAAACAAGTATTTGAAAAATTCACTATACTCTTAACTGTGAAATTACTGTAAACTGTAATTTATTGTATTTAAGCTAGTACTGATACACGCCCATAGTGGTTAGTTGGTATTATATCTACGCGCAGCTTAAATTTCCAATCTAAACACTGATATTCCTATATGTATGCACTCCAATAATGCCTGCATAGATATGTATTTGCAGGATGATACACTATACACATTCGAATGGATTTTTATGTATTGTGTTGCACTGTTATGCCACTATCGCATAGTTTCACGAAACGAAATCAACGAATCTGATATTGTCTGTTATTGAATTTTGTTTTGTTTTTTTACATACGATATGCGATCAATCGGGAAGACGCTAGGCGAACGACGAAACTGAAAATTCCAAACTATCAGCACAACCGATATCACGTCGGGGTCACCAATGTACAATTGTGAGAATTTTCCCGGTGCGACAACGAATCAGATTGGGTGAATAAATTAAACAGTTCGATTTATAGAAATTCAACTTTATTTCAAAAACCACGCACAGTACAAAATTATTATCATTATTAGAGCGTCTATCCGAGATAACAAGCCGACGATAGCTGATCTCACTAACTGTTCCTGGTTAATTACATGACGACTAATTGATGATGTGCTGGGTTAAAATTTTTTACATCTGGACTTTATTCTTAGTGGACAATTGTTCTGCAGATGTGTGCGATGCTGTATTTCGATATAAGTACCACAAAATTTTATGATAGAGAGTAAACTGCTACATGACTACACTAGATATATACACAAATGAAACAGCAAATAAATATTGTTTTGCTGGTGGCTGTGTAGTAACAACAATTCATGGTGCATTTATTTTTCGGATTAATGATTTTCCAGTATTCTTGATGCGACGCATAAATAATTTGGAAGCGTCTTGCATAAATAGCTTCGGATCGATTTTTTTTATATTTACAATAACACCTTGTCGAATTCTGTCTGCGAACGCTGTCTTTATTTCCTCCCACTTTACAAAATCACTTCTTCTTACGAGAGAAATTCCTCCACCTCGACGGGGAGCTCTCAATAGCTCTCTCAATGCATTTGTTAGAAATAGGCTGGCTAAAGGATTACAAGAATTTCAAATGAAACACTGAGAGCTTTTGAATTGAACAAATTAAATTTATTGATCGAAGCCGAGTTCTTGACATGGAGAAGTATCACTGCTAACTGAACAGATCAGAAGAAATATTTTGCACAAGTGTTAATGAATTTTAGATAAGAGAACAATAGATTGGAATGTAACTGAATTTACAAATGATTCAATAGATCCAGACAAGTTTTGAACAATTTATACGTAATTATGTACATATATACAATGAATTTTAGAATTTATGGCGATGAGCTTGATGATGATGATTTAGGACCGCTTTCAGGCTAGACATTCCGCCCGCCTCGTTGCCAAAGAAAGTAGATAGCAAGACAGGAGTAGGGTCCGCCCGCCATGAGGTCTTCATATTAAGGTCAAGAATTGATGAGTGTCGTTTCTATAAGTAAAAATAGATATGAGACTAAGCTTGAGGAAGCATGCATAGTTTGTTGATGTGCCGCTTAATTTGACCATTTTTATGTGTCAGCATGACGACTCGAGTGATATTGTCTGTTCCGGGATAGATTTCTATTACCATTGCTAGCATCCATTTGCAAGGTGGTAAGTGGTCATCCTTGATTAGAACAAGATCACTATGTTTTATAGTTGGCTGTGTTTCCTTCCATTTTCACCGTTGTTGAAGATGATGGAGGTATTCTTTGTGCCATCGCTCCCAAAAGTGCTGCAGCATAGCTTGCACTAGTTTCCAACGAGAAAGACTAGTTAGTGAACAGTCAAGCAAGGATGGTCCTGGTACCGTCAATGGCGCACCTCCCATTAAGAAATGTCCTGGTGTGAGCACAGCCAGATCCTCAGGATCATCAGTGAAAGGACATAACGGTCTTGAGTTGAGGCAACTTCAGCGAGAAGTGTTGTAATTTCTTCAATAGTTAAAATGCTAGATCCTATGATGCGACGAAGGTGGTGCTTCATTGATTTAACCCCCGCCTCCCAAAGTCCACCAACATGAGGTGAGGAGGGGGTATGAAGTGCCAAGTGGTATGGTTTTGATGTAGAGCATCACGAATAGGTTGTTCAAAAAATTGCAGAGCTTCTTCAAACTCCTTAGTAAGTGAAGTCGCAACACCGTTCCGCTGTCACTGTAAATGTGACCGCATCGACCTCGACGTGCAATGAAACGACGTAATGCAGCAATAAATGCTTCCGAAGTGAGTTGTGTTACTAACTTAATGTGGATTGACCGTGTTGAAAAGCATATAAATACGGCTATGTAAGTGTAGCGAACTGCTAATGAATTTTATATACCGCAGTGAACTACTAATGAATTTATACACCGCAGTGAACTGCTAATGACTTTATAGTAAACGGACTGAGCGCAACACAACGAATACACAAGAAAAGAGGAATAAGACATGATAACGTCATGAGAGTGAAATTATAAAATGTTGTCAAGCACTCGTCACTTGCTTTCGCTTCACACTCCGATCAAGTAACGTCGAGACATTCTTTTATATTATTTTGTAGAATTAGTTGTATTAATTGGATTAAATAGTATTTGCTTTTATCTACGGGCGTATTTTATTAAAAACCCCAAAAGCATATCACAAGTGGTGACCCCGAGAATAACGTACATTAAAATCCAACAAAGGATAATTTCTGCAAACCTCTTGTCCGTGGTAGAATATAAGAAGAAAGAACCGATTCTACAATAAGCATCGCATACCACAGAAAGAAGAAAATTATTTTCGAAGACGGTAATTTCAGGTACATTTGTCGAATATATTGGAGTAGTGCAGCTATGTATGTTCTGGCCCACTTTTCCACACCAAAAGTGTCCGGAAAATTCCAACTATTTTGGTGGAGATGACATTAATTTTTTTTTTTATAATTCAAGTTTTTTTTTGCCCCATGGTGTGCTGCGCCTAAATGTAGGCTTTTTTATTATAATTTTGCTGTTTTCAAGTGTTACGCCTAAATGTGGGCTTTTGGTTTTGAACTAATATTAGTTATAAAGTTAACGCTATGCTATTCTTTTTCATGCCGATAGATTCTAGGAGGTGCCAGTGGATAGGGTATTGGTGCTGTTGGGGGACAACATTTTCATCAGAAATCCTCTACGGGCTATGGTTCTCGAGATATTAGCGATTTTACCTTTTTAGATATAGTTAATATTAGTAATAATTCAAGTTAACCCTATGCTATTCTTTTTCATACCAATAGATTCTAGGAGGTGCCAGTGGATAGGGTATTGGTACTGTTGGGGGACAACATTTTCATCAGAAATCCTCTACGGACTGTGGTTTTCGAGATATTAGCGATCTTTCCTTTCAATATTACTAATAAATCAAGTTACCCAGGGGAGTTGTAGATATCAGAATAATGTCGCCTTGGATTTGCTGTTTTCTTACTTGAATATTTCTTAGTGAGGAATTTGTAGACATCAAAAGATCCAGATGACTTTCTATAGGCGTTCTGGGGCAGTGGGGCTCTGGGCATCAAATATTAAATGTTTACTAAACATTAGGCATGCTTCCCCTGTTTATGATGTAATTTGATATCACCGCTGTAAAAAAAATTCGCATTTAAGCTGAATGGTTCATACACACCTGTGTAAACTTCCTGTTTAAAATATTTGCATTTTAGCTGAATGAGTCATGCACACCTGTGTAAACAAATTTCAGCAATATCAGCACATTTATTCTTTTTACGTAATTTGATACCCACACTTACTGTAGGCAACCGAAAATTTTATTTTATTGTTCCAAGAATTTTACCGATCGAACGTTTCATTAGAATTCGCCTAAGGTAAACAAATTTTCACATTTTCTTTTTATCTTGAAATGCATTCATGTAAACAATCTCATTCGTATTTGCAAATTCAGCCAACAGAATGAAGTAATCAAATTAATTTGGATGATTTATGTTTTTTTTTGTGTTTTATTGTTTATTCGATATCATCTCAGCCTGTAAGCAAATTCGTTGGAATTCATCCTGTGCAATGATTATTGCAGCAAACTTACAACTTACAAACTTTTGCTATAAAAGCCCAAGCAAACTCTTGGGGAGCATCAGGAAGTTTTAGTGAGTCGCAGTGATAGTACATAAAAAATTAAAAATGTCTTCGGTGTTAGTAAATAAAAGTTTTTCAATAATTGAAAATTTGTGAAAAGATGTGATGGAGTGTTTAAAAAATTCAGTGAATAAAGACTATATTGTTAAAAAGTGCAATAGAAACATGCATAAATTTCAAGTTGCATTTCGGAAGTGCAATAAGAGTGCTAGGAAACGACATTTCGAGAGCTGTCTCGAGCAAATTAAATCAATGAGAGAACTATTGAGAACTCCCCGTCGAGGTGGAGGAATTACTCCCGTAAGAAGAAGTGATTTTGTAAAGTGGGAGGAAGTAAAGATAGCGTTCGCAGACAGAATTCGACAAGGTGTTATTGCAAATTTAAAACATATCGATCCGAAGCTATTTATGCAAGACGCTGCCAAATTATTTACACGTCGTGTTAAAAATACCTTAAAACATTATTTTAATATTAAAGTTTCTACAAAGTTTTGCGGTGAATTTGTTAAGGAAACTGGTGACAATGAAATTATAAAAGACATTAAATATTTCCAAACGAGAACTGCTGCAATTAGTGCAGATGATAATTTAGAGGAGTGGGTTAAATCAAACATTTTGGATCCAATAAACACTCAGCTGGAAGAATTCCAGGAAAAAGACAGTGGCTGGGCACTGCACTCTATAATACATCTAGCAGTACACATCAACAAGTTTGAACAGCTCCGAGGATGTTCGTATATATCCTTACCAAAGGAAATTGCATCAAAGAAAGCTTGCATCAATGTACAAAATAATGATGAAGCATGCTTCGCATGGGCCGTAACATCAGCGCTATATCCTACAAATGCTCATTCTGAAAGGATCTCATCATATCCACATTATTCAACTGTACTTAATTTGACTGGAATAACATTTCCCATGACGCTTTACCAGATTAAACAATTTGAAGACCAGAACCATTTGTCAATAAACGTATTCATCGTAGAGAAAGAGCGTTTCTTCACCACAGTTCGAGTTAGACTTACGAAACACAGGATGGAGCGGCATGTAAATCTCTTAATGCTGAAAGATGACTATGAGCAGAATGTTGATGATGAAGATCATATGGATGATGATGACGATGGCGATGCTGGCAGATATCATTTCTGCTGGATTAAAGATATTTCGCGCCTTGTATCGAAACAAACTTCGAAAAATACTCGTAAGAGGCATATATGCGACGGATATTTGCTCTATTTTTACTCTGAAGAAAAATTAACTTCACACACTCCCGAATGTGAGAAACAAAACGACTGTAGGATTATGTTTCCATCAGAGGAAAAGAAATGGTTGGAATATAAGAATTATAACCATAAGAATCCAGTCCCGTTTTGTGTATATGCTGATCTTGAGTCAATGTTGAAGCCGATTCAGGGAAACGATCAAAATACACAGCGAAGCCAGGAACATGAAGTTCACAGCATTGGATTCTATTTCCACTGCAAGCATGATGCTAAGCTCTCATATTTCAGATCATATCGAGCAAGAATTGCCAACAATGGTTTGCATTAGAATTGCAAAAAATTGTCTCCATAGCTGTACAGGAAAAGCTGAACATCAGATCAATGCAACCTCTGACCAAAGAGGAACGGCGATCGCATATGGAAAGTACTTGCTGCCATATATGCGAAAAAACGTTTGCAGCCGATGAGGAACGAGTCCGAGACCATTGCCACTTAACAGGTAAATACTGAGAATCATAATTTCATTCATTTTTTTTTCATAATTTCTTTTAACAGGAAAATACCGAGGACCAGCCCACAATGCATGTAACCTGATGTATCAAGATTGTCCCATAGTTCCAGTCATTTTTCACAATTTATCTGGGTATGATGCTCACTACATTATTAAGGATATAGCTACAGCCATTCCTGACTTCGTTGATGATTGGACAAAATTGGATTTCCAACACTTGCCAGCACAGGAGCAATTCTATAATAAAATGACTGACAGTGATATATCTGCTGAGGACTACAGCCGCGCAGAAAAGGTGTGGAGGACATTTCAAATACAGACACTTGGCGAATATTCCGATCTATACCTGAAAACTGATATCCTTCTATTGGCTGACGTGTTTGAGAACTTTCGAGATGTTTGTATGAAGACGTACAATTTAGATCCTACACATAATTACACCATGCCAGATCTAACATGGGATGCAATGTTGAAATATACCAAAGTGAAACTAGAGCTGATAACCGACGTAGATATACTGCTATTCATAGAGAGAGGTATTCGAGGTGGTATAAGTCAATGCTCGAACAGATATAGTAAAGGAAATAGTAAATATATGGATGATTTTAAGCCTGACGAGAAAGAGAAGTACCTGATGTATTATGATGTAAATAACCTTTATGGATGGGCTATGTCACAGCATTTACCAACCGGAGGATTCAAATGGGCTGATGCTCCCAATATCAACGTTTTCGAGATTCCTGATGATTTACCAATTGGATACATATTCGAAGTCGACTTGGACTATCCTCAACATCTACATGATACACATAAGGATTTACCGTTATGCCCTGAGCATGCAGCACCACCTGGAGCAAAATTAGAAAAGCTTTTGACAACATTACATCCTAAAACTAAATATGTTATACACTACCGAAATTTGAAGCAATGCTTATCACATGGTCTCATCCTGAAAAAAGTGCACCGAATTCTTCAATTCAACCACTCAGCTTGGCTTAGACCATATATTGACTTAAATACCACCAAACGGAAGCAGGCTACCAGCGATCATGAGAAGGACAGCTATTGAAGATGAATAATGCAGCTTTTGGTAAGACCATGGAAAATGTTCGCAAGTATAGCGATATAAAGCTTTGCATAAAGTGGGAAGGTCGCTATGGTGCAAAAGCCCGGATTGCGGCATCCAACTTCCACATTGCAACGATATTTGATGAGAATTTAGTTACTGTAGAATTAAGGAGACTGAAAATCTTATTCAATAAGCCACTCTATATCGGCATGGCAGTCTTGGAAATTTCAAAAACATGCTTCTACGACTTCCATTACAGTTTTATGCAGCGCGAGTTTGATGATAAATGTAAAGTCATGTATACCGATACGGACTCCCTAATATATGAAATTGAAGAGAGAAACATATATGACTTTATGGCTGAAAATATTGATAAATTCGATACAAGTGATTACCCTGTAAATAACCAGTTCAATATACCGCTTATGAATAAAAAGATTCCTGGTCTTGTTGTGAATATAAATCTTGATGCTGATCAATTGATGTTATCATAGAACAAAACAACCAATTGATCAGCATTTCCTCATTGAGTCATTGTTTTGTGAGATACTAAGTAAGACCTTGCACAATAAATACAATGCATCCAGGTCTTGCTTAAGTGTGCCAACGGTAGCCCCATTAAAAATTGCAGTGTATCGCATTTCATAACAATCTGGAAATAATTTGGTTTGTTATGAAAGCGCCTATGCTAAACATCAAGTGGCTACCTGCTTAAAAATGTTCTAATATGACGCAACATAGCAATGGCCCAGATATGGAACGAATGAGTGAGGTGACATGGTGACTGGCCGGAGAAATCTCTGTGAGTTCTTTCTAATATTGCTAAGAGTCAAGTTACGAAGACTCTCGTTCGTGCGGCTTTAGGTGAAAAATACGCGATCGAAGGGAAGAAGTTTTTTTTTAAATAAACATTTTTTAAATTAAAGAAAAGTTTTTTATGTGGTGAACTTCCCTAACCGAACGAAATACAACATTTGGCGCAGCCGGTAGGATTGAATAGTGTGGGCAAGATATTATACACCCTCAAACCTGAAATTGAGTCTGATTGCGAGGCGCTATTTGACCTACAGAATAATAAGAAAAACAAAAAGGAAGAAAAGTGAAAAAAGAGAAATCTGTTTAAGAAAAGAAAGTGTGTGAAAATGTGCAAGTGTAAGTACCTGACAACTCGCAGCTGAAACTGAAGCAGTACAAACGTGGAAATTTATTTTGAAGCAGTATATCTCCCAAGGAATTGAAAAAAAAAAATTGTAAGATTTTTATATCTTTTTTTTATATATATATGTATATACCAAAGTATGTTCAAAGTCGTATGACAAAAGAAAGTACCATTGACTCAAGTTTTCCTTTTTATGACTGTTTTTATTTTTCTATTTGCTTTCATTTTTATCTATTACTCCCATTAGTGCTTTGCTGATATACGTATAACAAGACTTGATTGGGATATATTAAATATTTATTTATTTACAATAAAAATTACCAATGAATTGCAACATATGGCTGGTATGGAATATTTTTCTATTATACCCAAAAGGTGTAAGGTATATGTGTAAAATGGTAAGGTGATTTATACTCTTGGTCTGTGTGTCCACAAAAATTTTTTTTTAATAACAAATGTAAAGGTGAATGTTGAAAGATATTTTCGGTGCATTTGAAGAGCTTAAATTGCAACGACATAGTACCATGGAATCAAGTTTCTTTTTCTTTTAACTCTTTAACAGTTTGATTTTACTTTGTTTCTCTTATTTATTATTCCCATTCTTTCAACAAGCTTCCTTATGTAGGGGAGAATCTTTAAAAAATCTTTAAGTAATCACACTTACAAGTGTTACCTGGAAGACAGTGACAAAAATCTTAAATATACGTTAAAATAAGCTTCTCGAAGATATCTGCCTTGTAATAATTTTGGTAGTAACTAAGGCAAACTTATGAAAGACAAAATATGATTTATATATTTATATTCCATTATTAAATATTACTCATCATAATTTTGTTCGTGAATACCATATTACGTTTTTTTATGATTAAATTTGGAACTGTTAAGTTAAAAAACTTTTGGTTATTTTTAACATCAATATATCTTTAGACAAGAGCATTCTTCTGAAAGTTTCAACCTCTACCCTATTTTTGAACTTATATTGAAAAAAAAACAGAAGAAAAAAGAACTTGGAAATTTTATCATGTCTAAAATCTACCAAATGGAGGTAAATCTGCGAATCATATTACTTCTTACAACGCTAAACTCAGTGAGCGCCACACTTGTAGAGAATTTCAGTTTTATTTAGTCAGAATATAATGTGGTGCGGGGAGGAAAAATTGAAAAACGTAGAATTTGAATTTCACATAACGAAACATATTTAATTCCCTCAAGTTCGGTCCAATATTGCGATATAAACGCATAGGTGCATATCATGGTCAAAATTACACTTTTTTTTAGTGGTGTACAAGTGAGATAAAATTCAATTGTGTTCAGAAAGTTAACCTTCCGAATTAATGTCACAGACAACGGATAATCCGACAGCAAATTCAACGCCAAAATCGCCTGCCAAACCTGCATATCCATTTTACGTGTTGAGTAAAGCTCAAAAGTGATTTTGGAAAAAAATTAATTCTTTCTCCTTTGAGAACACAAGCCCAAACTTGAGTGCAGATAGCACTGACCCCAGTACAAGCAGCAGTCCGGCAGAGAGCGGGGAAGCATCTATGCTAAGGTCGGGAAAAGAATTCAGACGACGATCAAGATCTTGTCCGCGATTTTCACAAGAAGACAATATGGCAACCGTACAAGTTGACATAGCAAAAGTCAACCAATTGATTTTGAATAGTATTCCTATTTTGACTGGTGATATAGGAATAAACCTAGAGTCAGAAGTAAGCACATATTTATAAAGTGTTGTAAACATGTAATAAATTGCTTATCAGTGGAAGAAATTCCGATTTTTTTAACCCTCCTCCCCACACGCTTTAGAGGAAGAGCAGCCACCTCGTTAGAGGGGACACAATTTAAAAATTTCAGCGAATTAGAGACCAAAATTCATAGCAAACTGGTTAACACAAAGAGCTACGTGACCTAGTAAATGAGCTCCGTATGCTATACCAGATGCCTGGAGAGACGTTGACAGATTTTGCACACAGAGTGAAAGTATTATATAAAAATTGTGTCTCAAAAATTTCTGAGCGTCATAAAGGTGATGCTGCTAAAGTAGTAGGAACCGAGCTTATGGAAACGGCCATATATGTGCTTAAAACAGGGATAATCAACCCTAACCATAAAATCTACCTTATGCAAGATACAAGTCAGGAACTGTCTGTAGTAATCGAGAAGGCGGAAAAACTTGAGGAGATAGAAAGGCAAGCAATGTCGATGTACCATAACCCTTTGGGCGTTCAATTAATGAACCCATCAATGGGAAGCGTATATCCAGTTGCGAATAATTTAATGGGGATCCAATAAAATCCAAATTATTACCAAGTACCTTCTCAAGAGAATAATTCTTACAGTGGAAGAAGATATTCGGCAAACAACCGTCAAAAAAACGATAGGCGGAATCCGCCTCCCATAAAATGTAGTTTCTGCAATAAGGCAAACCACACTTTCTCCGAATGCTTCCAGCGGAAAAAAGCAGGGTTCTGCAATAACTGTCAAAGTTATGGACATGTCGCCCAGAATTGCAGAAAGAGAACCACTAACCAAAAACCTCAGATAAATTCGTTACAAACTAATGGAAGGCCAGTCTCGCATGCAGCATTTTTTACAAGGCCACTCCAACGATGTGAATTTTGTCAAAGAAAGGGACATACTATGACCAACTGTCGAGCTAAGCAAGAGTGGGACAGCAAGATACCACAAAGTGCTCAAAGAACAAACAATTACTCGGAAAACTAGATGTAGGCTTACGACGACACCGCGGAAGCCTGGAGAGTACCAATGATAACCGGTGTCAGCCCTCCCAAGCTCTTAAGTGCTCAGTTAAATTACCGTTGGATATAGCAGCTAATTCCACGGTCGAGCTCTTAGTCGACACGGGAGCTGACGTTAGTTTAATAAAAAAGTCGGCATTACAAAACAATATTAAGATTAATCAAGGTAATAAAACAAACCTTAACGGCGCTTTTGGAGAAGGTCAAACAGTAGGAACATGCAAGGGAAATTTCCTACTTAAAACCCCACAAGCATGTGAATTTCATGTAGTAAAGGACAACGAGAATGTACCTTGCGATGTAATACTAGGCTACAATTTCTTGTTAAAAGCATGTAATATTAAGGGTCCACAGAAAACCTTAGAGTTCCCAGTCTCAGAAGTAAATAATACAAACTTCGCTATACCACTAAACTCTCACATAGAAAAGAAGGGGTTGAACATAGAAGATAGTCCCTTCGAAACGTTGAAAAACAGAAAGTCAGTCCATTTTCCAAAATGGGAACTTGGGAAGCTGGAATCTGTAAGTTGCTACAATCGAAGCGATAATAAGCAACGCCAACTGAATGGATTAGGAAATGGGAAGGTTCAGAGTAAAACCCACATTCCTGCCCGCTCAGAAAAAATTGTGAGAATTCCAGTGGAAAGTAATGGTGAATTTGTATGCATGTCAAAGGAGATAAGACCTGGTATATTTGTAGCAAACTGTTTAACAAAGGCAGTAAAAAAGGAAATCACTACTATAATATTAATTCCAGTAGTAATGATGAAACTCTAGACCATGTTGAATTAGAATTACACCCGATTGAAGATTATCACATTACAAATTGGAATGAAATCAATAATACCTCTAAGGTTAAACCAAATGTAGGAAGTAAGAACTGCATACACTACATAGCCGACAAGACTAGGCGGAACAGGATACTGGATAAGGAAATCGTGTTGGATGAAAGTCTCAATAAAGAGGAACAGAAGGCATTGCGAGATTTATGTCATGAGTATAATGACATTTTTTTTATTACCAGAAGATAAATTATCATACACAAATTATGTAAAGCATGAAATACATATTAAACAAGATCATGCGCCTGTAAATCAGAAAATGTATAGGCTACCTGAGAGACAGAGATATATTATCCAGGAACAAGTGGAAGAAATGCTTAAAAATGATATTCTTACACCGAGTATCAGCCCGTGGAACTCACCTCTTCTAGTAGTACCTAAACGGGATGGTCCGAATGGAGAAAAACAGTGGCGAGTCGTTGTTGACTTCCGAAAATCAAATGATATTACTATAGGTGATGCCTTTCCCTTACCAAGGATTGAGGACATATTCGATCAACTAGGCCACTCAAGATATTTCAGAACACTAGATCTGGCCAGTGGTTACCATCAAGTGCTAGTTGACGAAAGAGATCAATCCAAGACAGCTTTTAGTACTCCACATGGACATTTTGAGTTCAAAAGAATGCCTTTTGGGTTAAAAAATGCTCCAGCAACATTCCAACGCTTAATGAATCACGTCTTAACTGGCCTTCAAGGATTCAGATGTTTTGTGTATTTAGACGATATTGTCATATACGGAAAGAACTTATTGGATCATAACGGGAAGTTGAGAGATGTGTTTGAGAGATTGCGAAGGAATAATTTAAAGCTGAAAATTGAAAAATGTCATTTCTTACAAAAAGAGGTAGTGTACTTAGGACACAAATGTTCTAGTAAAGGGGCTTTACCAGACCCTTCAAAGGTAGTTTGCGTCCAAAACTTTCCACAGCCGAAAACTGTCCGACAAGTTCAGTCTTTTCTTGGTTTAGCAAATTATTATAGGAAATTCATCCCTAGTTTTTCTAAAATTTCCGAGCCCCTCAACAAACTTCTACGGAAAAATACTAAATACAAGTGGTCAGACCAATGTGAAGAGGCGTTCCACAAACTCAAGGAGTTGCTTATCTCACCGCCTTTACTAATATATCCCGACTTCGACAAACCCTTCATATTAACGACAGATGCCAGCGGAGAAGCATTGGGTGCGGTGTTAGCTCAAGGGAAGATCGGTGAAGGGCAACCCATTGCTTTCGCAAGCAGAACCTTAAATAAAGCAGAACGGAACTACTCTGCCACCGAAAAGGAATTATTGGCAATAGTGTGGGCCACACGGAATTTCCGATGTTATTTATACGGCCGCAGGTTCACTATCTACACAGACCATAAACCCTTAAAAGGCATTTTCAATAGTAAAGATCCCTCCTCACGTTTACTTCGATTTCATCATAAGCTTTCGGAATACGACTACAGTATAGAGTACAATCCAGGAAAATTTAATAAAAACGCTGACACACTCAGCAGAATTCCCTCTAACGACAACAGTGACAATATGAATAAAGACGAAGGAATTCAGATAACCACAACAGCACCTCAGGCACCTCAGGCAGATGTAATACCTCTAAGTCCCACTGGCGTAATGTTCGAACAGATATCACCAGCATACATGTATGTGCACACATGGGTCATATATACGCAAATCCAGATGATGCAAGAAACCGAAGCATTAGGCTTTATTGAAAAATGCGAGAAAACAATAGGACATCTGTGCACACTACAGTTAAAGGATGAAGAAACCGAATCATGCAAAACATGGGAAACCGAGTTACGAAGGCAGGTAAACAAGGTTAAGGATAGGTTAAGAGATATAAATTTCTATTTGCAAGTTAGAAGTAAGCGAGGAATAGTTGATGGGATGGGTAGGGTGAGCAAATTTTTATTCGGTACTATGGATGACAGAGATGCCGAGCAAATATATACCAAACTGAATAACTTAGAAACTCAAGACTCTGAAAATGTGCATTTGATAGAAAAACAAATTAGCGTAGTCAAGTCAAAATTCAATGAAATAAATCAGGCATTTAAGAACGTTACGGAATACCAACAAAACTTAGAGGATCGCTTTAATGGGTTGGTAGAAAATATAATTAATTCCACCCGAATTCTCAAATCGGAAATAAGAACCGTAAATATTAAAGCAGATATTAATGAAATATTTATATATATTTTACATCAGCTCCAACAAATATATCAACGGTTGACAAATGAATTATTGGTGATAAATGCCTTACATCAGCATACCTTATACCCTCTGATTTTGACAGCCAACGATATGTCACAAATATATAATGAAATCAGTAAAAGAGGCATGACAAACCTCTTGCTAGACTTCAAAACTGTCAGTCAAATAATTCAAACTGATTCTATACAGTTAGATAACAAACATTTCATCCGTATCACGCATCCATTGCCTGAAAATACAGTGTTTACACTTAATAAAGTATACTTATTGCCAACACCTATCTCACCCAAAAGCTACGCTATTTTCATAATTGAGGCAAATTATTTCCTGAACAGCACTCGAAACCAACAGTATTTAGAAATGACAACACTAGACTTTAAAGAACACTGTAAAAGGTCTACTACTACGAATGATATAATATATATTTGCTATCAAGCCCAACCTAGTACACTTATAGTTAACAATGCCAATTGCATGGCGAACTTATGCAATAACCCACTAAGAGGACCTGCCCCTTGCGAGCACAGAATAATAAATAATACTGCTAATATCCTAACAAAAATGGTCAGGCAAAATTCTTGGCTGTTCGTATTTTTCTCAGAGGCAACTCTTTTAACAAACTGTAGTAATCATTTTGGTCATTTAACCATCAACGGTACTGGAGTCCTCGTTTTAAAACAACCCTGTACGTACACGTTAGAAAACTATAGAATTCCTTCCGAAAACAGCTTCAGTTATTATCCCCCAATACACCAACCCGAACTCTACAATGTTCCTAAAGTATCGTTCAAACAAGATCTTTATGACGAGCTACAAGGTAAATTTAATATTAACGCAAGTCTAAAGGTAAATACTCATAGGAGTCATAACTTCGCCCTCGTTAGTGAGAGTAAAGACTTAGATGATTTGGAAAGAGAAATAAATTCAGTTAAGTCAAGTAGGGAAAGTAAAAGGCATCAAATCCAAACCCATGCCAATACAGGAATAACCATAGCGTTAGTCGCTGGATTAATTTTGTGCCTAGCCCTAAAATACTTATTACGGAAAAGAAACCAAACTATTCAAGCAAAGTTAAAGCCCGTAATCTCATACCCTACACCTCGAAGATCTCAAGAGATCGTAAGTATACCCCTGACCCCGATAGCAGTTTCCGAAATACCCGCAAAGCATCTGCCGGAAAAGGAAGAGCCGAACGCAATTCCTATTCCAGATAGCATCACTTCTAAAACGATTGTGTCACGGAAACTTGATCAAAACCCACCCAAATTACCCTTGAACACACCCCACATGAAGCCATATATATATGAAGTTTAAAATCAAATCATGAAGGGCTTGAGAACAATGGTACGGTCAGAATTAAACATATATGTATGATTACAAGAAAATATTTTTATGGTTTAGTTATTTTTATATTACTATTTTTTTTATATATTAGTATCTTTTTATGACTTAGCTCAAATAGAGTAAATGATTTTTAATGATAAAGAATTGTAAAGTTTTGAAATAATGAAAATCAAACAATTTTCCACTGCAGGTACTGTGTAGTTGATTCTAATTTAGATTATGTATATTTAATTTCAATCGATTGTTTAAAAAATATATATATATATATCCTGGGTAATCAACTGTTATTCTTTTGTTTTCTTTTGTAAAATGTATTGATTGTATAGCTATAGCCATAATTAAGAAAGACAAAATAAATAATAATTTTAAATTTCTCTTCGAGCAAACTGAATATATATACATATATTGAATATATATTACGTAAAACTGTGCAACTGTGTTGATTCTATAGCTCAATATTTTTAAGAAAGAAAAAATTATGTTTATTCGTATTTTTCGATATATATTATTTATAAAATTGATTGATTTAAAATATCTATATCATATATTTTCGTATATGTAAAAAAAAAAAAAAAAAAAAAAAAAAAAAAAAAAATAGAATATCTATCAATTAATTAAACTATGTACTCATATTATATATATTTTGTATTTGATACCTAAAAAAAAAAAAAAACAAAACAAAAACGGGGGTATACAACATGTGTCTATAAGTCTAAAATTTGTACTAACTAATAATTAATTATACTGTATAAATTAACTGCCTACATTTGTCTAGAAGCCAACAGCAATTATACTTATATTATACATATATACGAACCAGAGCGTACGTAACTCAAAGCCAAACGAACAGAATAAATAAATAAAATAAAAAAATATATATATATATATATCGTATTATCACATTAAAAATAAAAGGGACTTTCTCCTCATCCTTGGTTACCACGTCATCTCGATCCCCTCGATGCCGTTTTCATCACGGGGGAGGGATGTTGTGAATATAAATCTTGATGCTGATCAATTGATGTTATCATAGACCAAAACAACCAATTGATCAGCATTTCCTCATTGAGTCATTGTTTTGCGAGATACTAAGTAAGACCTTGCACAATAAATACAATGCATCCAGGTCTTGCTTAAGTGTGCCAACGGTAGCCCCATTAAAAATTGCAGTGTATCGCATTTCATAACAAACTGGAAATAATTTGGTTTGTTATGAAAGCGCCTATGCTAAACATCAAGTGGCTACCTGCTTAAAAATGTTCTAATATGACGCAACATAGCAATGGCCCAGATATGGAACGAATGAGTGAACTGGCCGGAGAAAGCTCTGTGAGTTCTTTCTAATATTGCTAAGAGTCAAGTTACGAAGACTCTCGTTCGTGCGGCTTTAGGTGAAAAATACGCGATCGAAGGGAAGAAGTTTTTTTTTTAAATAAACATTTTTTAAATTAAAGAAAAGTTTTTTATGTGGTGAACTTCCCTAACCGAACGAAATACAACAGTCTTATGAAGGATGAGCTGAACGGGAAAATCATGTGTGAATTTGCAGGCCTCCGCTCGAAAATGTATAGCCTACGCATAAATGATGGTAAAACTGTAAAAAAAGCCAAGGGAATAAAGACAAATGTTGTTCAGAGGCATATAAAGTTCCAAGACTACGTTGAATGCCTGAACAACAAGCAGCTTTTAACTGCAAATCAGAGCTGCATACGATCGCATAACCACAATGTCTACACCATCAACCAAAAGAAGATAGCTTTAAGTCCACATGATAACAAGCGATATATTTTGAGTGGTACAACGGATACTCTACCATGGGGACATTACTCTATTCTACCAGAGCAACAAGGAGCAGGCGCAGAAAACATATAATCTAAGGCTAGTCTAAGATATGTATTGTAAATAAAAATTGTATTATAGCTAAAATACCATTTAATGAAATAGTTTGTTTTAACTGTATTATAGTTTAAGATGATATACAGTATTGTAAAATAAAGGAAAATATTATAATTATAGGGTAACCGATTTAAGGAAGCTTAATATAGAATGACCCCTTAAGAATAGAATGTTAATCTAGAATGATACCTTAAGAATTAAATGTTAATATTTTTTCAATTTATAATATATCAATAATGATATTTTATATCTGGTATTCTTTTTATTCAATTTCCCTACTAAGTCCAGAGCTCCCGAATAATATTTGCCCACTACAGCGAGCTCCTAACCGGGCGGTTGAGCGTTTTACCCAGAATGTTAGGATGGCTTGAGGAAAAAACATTTACACGTGGGCTCGACCTTGAACCCTGGCATCACCTTTGAAACCGGAAGGGAGTCTGATCCTTGACCTTCATCCGGAAGTATATTATATATAAGTGTATAATCAAGCATTTCACAGGGGATTCCGTCTGTCGACCAGGCCAGTCTGAAAACTATTCAGCTGTTATGAGAGCTGTTTGAAAAGTTGTGAAGGAGTTATCAGACCTCTTTGAAAGCTGTTACGCTGTTATTAGAGCTGTTTCAAAAGCTATTAAGCTATTATCAGACCTGTTTCGAAAGCTGTTAAGCTGTTATCAGACCTGTTTAAAAACTGTTAAGCTGTTATTAGAGCTGTTTTAAAAGCTGTTAAACTGTTATCAAACCTGTTTCAAACGCTGTTAAGCTGTTATCAGAGCTGCTCCTGTGCTGGCAAGTGTTGGAAATCCAATTTTGTCCAATCGTCAACGAAGTCGTATGGGAAGACACCTTTGCACGTAAGTAGTTTAAAGTCATCATCATCCAATTCCTGCCACACAGCTCTTGTAATGTTTAATTTATCCATTGGCAGCAACGATGATAGCTTATCTAAGGATTCTGCCATAAAACGGAAGGAATTGATGAATCTGAATTTGATATGACTGCCTTCAACGTGCTTGGTGAACGAAATGTATCTTTCTTTATTTATTGGCAGAAGATCCACTTTCCCAGGAATGGCTGTAGCAGTAATTATACTATGGCGTTTCTGCGACACGCATTTAGCTTACAGGGTTTCTCCACAGATGGCGTCACCGTCGCTAGGTGGTTTGAGTCCGTGCTATATGTAGGTTTGTGACCTGGTTGTATTGGTTTGTGTCTTGGGTGTTGCGCCTAAATGTAGGCTTTTGGTTTCATTGAGTCTCGACTGCGCCTTAGCGGGATTAATGGGTACTACCGAGATGAATTATTTGATCTTGACTGCACCCTAGCGGCATTAGCAGGTACTACCAGCATGCTCCCGTACTACGGTTTTCTTAAATAGATATGTGTTGCGCCTAAATGTAGGCTTTTGGTTTCATTGAGTCTCGACTGCGCCTTAGCGGGATTAATCGCTACTACCGGGATGTGTCATTTGGACTTGACTGCGCCCTAGCGGAATTAGCAGGTACTACCAGCATGCTCCCGTACTACGGTTTTCTTAAATACATACATAGGTGCGCCTAAGTGTAGGCCTCTGGTTTTGAACTAAGATTAGTAATAATTAAAGTTAACGCTAGGAACTTTTTGTTCATGCCAATGGATTCTAGATGGTTGTGGTGGGCGTATTAGGGGGGACGAAATTTTCATCAGAAATCCTCTACGGGCTCTGGTTTTCGAGATATTAGCGAATTTACCTTTTCATATATAGTTAATATTATTAATAATTCAAGCTACCTAGGATAGTTTTGTTCATGTCAATAGATTCTAGAAGGTGTTATAGGGGCGCGGGGGTTAGAGGGGGATAAAATTTTTGTTAGAAATCCTCTACGGGCTATGGTTTTCGAGATATTAGCGATTTTACCTTTTTAGATATAGTTAATATTAGTAATAATTCAAGTTTTTTTTTTTTGCTCATGGGGGTGCTGCGTTAAATGTAGGCTTTGTTCAGCATCTTTCGAATTTCACAACATGACATCACCATGAACAGATTCTAGAAGATGTCAGTGAGACATTAGCCGATACTACCAGCATGCTCCGGTACTACGGCTTTCTTGGATGTGTGGTACGATTCACTTGGATATGTGAAGTTTTTTGCTTCACTTTTGGGCCATACGTGGCAGCATGCTACGGTTTTGGGATGTTTTTTTCTTCACTTTTGCCCACACGTGGCAGCACGATACGGTTTTGGGAAGTTTTTTGCTTCACTTGCTTGGATATGTGGTGCGCCTAAATGTAGGCTTTTGAATTAATATTAGTAATAATTGATTTTTATTGAGCCGCTAAATGTAGGCTTTTGGTGAACTAATAATTAAAGTTAATAGTAGGAAATTTTTGTTCATGCCAATGGGATAATAAAGATAGGGACGGGGTAATGAAATTTTCATCAGAAATCCTCTACGGGCTCTGGTTTTCGATATATTAGCGTATTAATATTTCAAGTTATTTTTGCTCATGGAAATGGATTCTTGGTGGTGTGGGGTGGGAAGGGGAACGAAATTTTCATCAGAAATCCTCTACGGGCTTTGGTTTTCGAGATATTAGCGACATCTGTTTGGGCGCAAACGCCATTTCTTGAGTAAGGTACCCTAGCGGCCTTAGCCGGAACTACCAGCATGCCTTGGTTTTGCTGTTTTCTTTTATTAGCGGGAGAGCTCTAGATATCGGCATGACGTCATCATGGTTTTGCTGCACCTAAATAAGTTTTCTTAGCAGGGAAGTTGTAGATATCAGCATCATTCGAATTTCACAACATGATATCACCATGAACAGATCCTAGCCAATGTCAGTGAGGGTTCTGGGGTATGTGTATTGAAAAGTCTTATGTTTTATAAACACTTGTTTTTATTTTCAATAAAATTTCTTATTATAAAAGTATTTCTTATAGCCCATTGTCCAATATGAACTTGACAAGATGTGCATTTGTGTTAATCTCTATTAGTTTTCCACAGTTGTATTCATCTTCACGTTAATAATGATTTCACCCTCTCCAACTATCTTCTGCATCCAATGAACTTTTTCAGCTCCCTTTACATATATGGTTTTGTTTCGAAGCAGCGGTATAGTGTACAGCTTGTGATATGGTATGTAGCCATCATCCCAGCGGAATCCATGAAAATTGTGTTGAAGCCATTTTACTTCTCTCTTTTTGCTGAAGTCAAATCTTTGTACCTGAACGGTGGTTGAAATAGTACTGGATACTCATATATGTGCCAGCTGCGGAATGGTATTTGTATCGGGCGACCTCTCCCGATAATTTTAAATAGTTGCAGCTTTTCAACATCGGATACTGTAACATGTGGAATACTCCTTTGAAGTTAGGTAATTTCAATTTTCACCACATCAGTTGGTTATATAATGGCATTATCGTCTGTCCTGCTCCGGATCAATATGAGTTCATGTTTGGAATTTATCAGAATTTTCTTGTAATCTTCAGCGAATCCCAATAAATATTTCAGAGGTACACAATAGTTAAACAGTCCATTGGTTGGTATAACGGATGAATTCTGGTGACCAGCTGCCGTTTAGTAGTATCCTGCTTACATTTGCATTTAGCGATACGTAGTTTTTTAATGTTGTCGCAATCCCAAGATTTCTTGTACGATCGATTTCCACTGCATTTAATTCGTAGCGTATTTCCTCAAAAAGAAATGGTAGAGCGTTGTTAGCTAATTTTGCAGTTGCTGAAACCGGCTCCATCCAGCTTTGTGAGCGACCCCTCAATGTAAAGAAAACTCCTGCTGGGTAGAAGATTCAAGTCCTGATGTTGTACAGAAATACGGATTTCATCGCTGTTTTTAAATGATGTTAGAAATGGTGAATAGGAGTGATGTTCAAATTTAGTAACACTGTTATCAAAGCGAGCGTCTGGTGCAATATCTAGTATTCCTTTATTCATTGTTTCAGCGTTAAGCCTATCGATTGTAAATATGCTGTATTTGCAGGTGTTAATGTAGGTCTTGACCGCTTCAAGGTTGTCCGCTGACTAATGATCTTGTCTGCTCCGAACTCGTATTTATCATTATTGTATATCAATATGCTGTGGCTTCAAATGTAACCTGATGGTTATAGTCTCTCCTCTGAAGTTGATTAAGTCACCGTCTTGGTCAAGGAGCTTCAATGTTAGAGAACTTATACGTTTGGTGTTCACAGGCAAATAGATTACATTTTTGGGTACCTCCACTATTTTATACCCAGGCCCAACGTTCGGGGAAAACTCGTGGAGAGTGTGTACTTGTGTGTTGTTGAAGAATGATCCTGATATAAATATTACATTCGATGCGTATAGTATTTACTTTAATGATGTTGACTGGCAACTCTGATGCATGCACTATATGAACAGATAAGTTTCCTTTACTGAATCCAGCAGAGGAGCTATGGATCTCTGTTTTTGAAAATGTATTACTTCAGTTGCCTTAACTTCACTCTTCCATGTATTATTGTTATCCTTCATCGCAACCTTTATCCTTTTCCCTTCTTTATCCAAGTATCCTTGTACATATTTTGCTATAATCATCAATCTCATTCGATCCAACAGGTATCTCAACAACCTCATTCCCTACATGAACCAGATTATTGCTCACATCAATATTTGGTATAGAGTTTGTATGTTTGAAAATCAATTAATCCACAAACATAATCCGTTGCTAGCTCCAGCGGAGGAAAGTACTCAGCAGTGAGTAGAGATGAATTTCCCGTGAGAGTAAGTGTTAATGACATGGCGGTTGATAATGAACTGTCACAATTTCAATATAGATACATTCATTTATAGATAATAATTAATGGCTATAACAATTATATAAAAACTCTAAACATAAGTGATTTTACTACTGCATCATAGTTCTGATAAGAACTGTTGTTGTACGTAATATTACTAGCCAAGTAGTTTATGAGCTCCCGTGGTGGTTGGAGATTGCCAAAGCTATCAAAGTATTCGATGTTATCACCTTTCTTGTAGTACGCTACCCAGTGTGTACCTGGTCCTGTTGAGATGTCCAAGTTAACAATACCGCTTTCTCGCTTCCATGGCTTTTTAGGTAGATTATCACGCATAAATACTCCTCTGAAGTACGGTAAGTGTGTGGTGTACTTGTGAAGATCCAACTCGTTTAGCGGTCGTTTGGGTAGCGTCTTTAATAGTTTTTTGGTTGAGGTTGTAGATAGAGTCCAAGTCCTTTTCTGTACGGCTTCAGGAACAACCCGTTTCCATCTTTACCAACCGCTATAGTTTCCATTGCTTGATTATGACGTTTGCTTTCTTCCAATTTTGCCTTTGCCGCACTGGTATCATTTACTGCTTTAGCTATGCCTGCTGCACCTCCCGATAGTGCTCCCAATGCTGAAAGCCCAGCAAACAACGGGATGAGGAACGGAAGTGCCCCACCAACCTTTGGTACAGGTATCACTCGTGGAGTTTTAATTGATTTCTTCTTTCTTTTCACAATATTTTTAGCTGCACTAAGAGCTATTTTTGTAACTTCCATCAAGTCTTTTGGTTTTTTGATTTTTAAAATCTTACGTGCATTTGGTACTGCTTCTCGGAATGTGGGTTGGCGTTTATTTTAACCTTAAGACCCATACCTAGCTTAATTTTAGCCTTCATTGCGTTTGTAATAAGCCAGGCGTTGGCACGTTGACTCAAATTTGCATCCGTAGATTTTGCACGCTACCAGGCTTTTTCAGCTAATATTTTATCAGCTACATGTCGATCACTAGTATCTTTATGTCGCGAGTATGCTATATTGTGTTCCTTGCAAGCTGCATCCTGTGGATTAATGCCCGGATCTCCTCTCGCCAATCTTTGTTGTAACTTTGTTCCTGGTCCACAGTACTGGTATCACGGTAGATGTAATTCTACAGGTAATTTGTTGATGATTGAATTTAATAGTCCTCTGCCCCCTTTCAAAGATTTTCTGGAGCGCTTCGATTTGTGATCCGACATCTTATAAGGTTCCGATGATACTGTTGAAATGTAATATAATCACGTGTACTTAATGGTTTCTTGATGATTGATAAGGATAGCTCATTAAACAAGGGGCGCTATCATTGTACTATAAAAGGATGAAACATGCGAAACCTTCTTAAGTCGAAGTTGTAACTCTGTCGAAAGCACACCGAGTTCTTTGGACCTGCTGAGTAGATTAAAGCTGTTCACCGGTTATCAGGCCTGTTTGAAAAGCTGTTAACGTGTTATCAGAGCTGTTTTAAAAGCTGTTAAGCTGTTATCAGAACTGTTTAAAAGCTGTAAAGCTGTTATCAGAGCTGTTTGGAAAGCTGTTAAGCTGTTATCAGAGCTGTTTGGAAAGTTGTTAAACTGTTATCAGAGCTGTTTGGAAAGCTGTTATCAGAGCTGTTTGGAAAGCTGTTAAGCTGTTGTCAGATCTATTTGAAAAGCTGTTAAGCTGTTACCAGAGCTGTTCGGGAAGCTGTTAAGCTGTTATCAGAGCTGTTCGGAAAGCTGTTAAGCTGTTATCAGAGCTGTTTGGAAAGCTGTTAAGCTGTTATCAGTGCTGTTTGGAAAGCTGTTATCAGAGCTGTTTGGAAAGCTGTTTAGCTGTTATCAGAGCTGTTTGAAAAGCCGTTATTCAGTTAATATCAAAGATGAATGAAAATCTATTAAAAGAACTCATCAAGACAAGGAATGCAGTGCGAAGGAAATTTAAAGCTCTAAGGATGGGAAGGATTGAAGCCGAAGCTCAACTTGAAGAAACCTTTAAGCCAATCACTAAACCCTTAAAAGAGTTTGTTAGAAGAGTCAACTACGAGCCACCGGATATAGCCAAGTTTGAGACAAAAGACACAAAAGAAGAAGAAGAAGAAGAAGAAGAAGAAGAAGAAGAAGAAGAAGAAGAAGAAGAAGAAGAAGAAGAAGAAGAAGAAGAAGAAGAAGACGAAGAAGAAGAAGAAGAAGAAGAAGAAGAAGAAGAAGAAGAAAAAGAAAAAGAAGAAGCAATAGAAGAAGAAGAAGCAAAAGAAGAAGCCAATGACATTGTGGAACCTTTTACCCCTCCAAAACGAAAATATGTGAAAATGGAGGCTAGTACCACACCTATAAATTATGGAGATTATTCCTTAACATCTAAAGAAGAATTTGCAACACATAAACATTCAAGAACATTGACAGGAAGGTCTCCTGTCACTTCACCCGATACGTCTGGATACATAGTTTCAAGATATTTAAAGCTATTTATTGATAATAGCCATTAAATTGAACCAACCTATGGAGTTTACTATGATGACAACGCGTGGAGAATCGGTAATTCAACGTTTGATTTTGATGATGTAGGAAATATTGTTATCAAGGGGAAGAGCTATAAAACAACTTTGGGGTTATGTGAGCTGCTATTTATGAAAGATCCTGTAAAAAGTCTATATACTAAAGAGGATTTAACTAATTATGGATCTATTTTGCGAGATACCAATGCATATAGACGTGACTATGCCGAAGATAGGCAAATAAAGGGTACTAGAGCGGCTAAGTATAAAGCTATCATTAGTAAACTTATACAGCATAAAGGCATGGGACTAATGCGTCTACCTAAAGAAAACATTGATCACATTTACTGGGATGATCCAAATGAATTAGTGGATAGACTGTGTCTTCTAATGGCATCAAAGCAGGCTGGACACACCAGTCACAACAATGAAATTGTATCTATCCTGGAGGAGTTGCGAGAAGCAGATATTATAGTTTAAATACTACTTCATTACCATACTTCATCACAATCTACAGATGAGCGTTGACAAGTTTGGACGTTTCTCTAAGCGAGGATATCTTGGGAAAGCAGGTGAACGTGGACCAACAGGAGCTCAGGGACCAGCCGGTAAACAAGGAATTCAAGGACCAGCTGGTGAACAAGGAGAGCGGGGTATTGGATTTAATTTAACGATAAACGGAGACTACGATCTAAACTCAAAGTGTATAAAACGACTTGGGGAGCGCTTTGAAAATGATAATGCTACTACCAAAGACTATGTTGACAAGAAAATTAAAATAAGTGTTGAAGAAATAAAAAAATATTAATATAGAGCTGACAAATTTAACGCTATATATCAATGATGAAATCGCGAAGATTCAAAACTACCTGTTTACTTCAGTAATAAATAAGAAAGACTTGACACCAAAAGATGGTCTATATGAGTAAAAATTCTTGAGAAATCTGTTTCATTTATAATTACGATGAGTAAGAGACAAGTGGTAAATGAGCTGCATAAACCAGCGAGAAAAATTTTAAACGACGTCGTGTGATTTTCAAAGGACTAGATGACTTGTGGCAGGCTGACTTGGTTGAAATGGACCCCTACAAGTATGTGAACAAGGGTTACCGCTATCTGCTGACAGTAATTGATACCTTCTCCAAATATGCATGGGCAATTCCAATTAAAAGAAAAACTGGTGTAGAAGTAAGAGATGCCATGCAGTCTATATTAAGCGAGGGACGAATACCTAAAAACCTGCAGACTGATGATGGAAAGGAATTCTACAACAGCCTCTTTAAAAATCTAATGATAAAGCATGTAATTAATCATTACTCCACGTACAGTTTCCTCAAAGCATCAATAGTGGAACGATTTACCGAACTCTAAAGGATATGATGTGGGAAGGAATTCAGCTTTAATGGAACTTATCAGTGGATTGGTATGGTAAAGAAACTGCTCACTGAATACAACTCAAGAATACATCGAACTACGAAAATGAGACCACGTGATATCAACACCTCCAATGAGGAACAACTGCTTTCAACTGTATACAGTCATATAAAGATTGTTGTTCCTGCAAAGTATAAAGTTGGAGATTTTGAACGCATCAGCAAATACAAGCATATATTTGAGAAAGGCTATACACCCAACTGGACAACTGAGATTTTTAAAATAATTAAAGTTCAAAACACAAACCCCATCACATATCGGCTGGAATATTATCAAGGAAATCCAATCACAGGAGGCCTTTATGAATTGAAGCTGCTAAAAGTTAAACACCCAGACCTATATCTCGTAGAGAAAATCTTAAAGAAGAGTGGAGATAAAACTTACGTTAAATGGCTCGGATTTTCATCAAAACACAATTCTTGGATTAATAACAAAGATGTTTTATAATTTCTTGAAAAAACACCTATAATACAAGTTAAAATAAATATATACTTTAATAAATGAAACTAAAACTATAATACATAATTTATTTACACTAGATTTAGATTCTTTCTGGGGTTGCCACTTGTTGATCTGATGAAATGGAAAATGAAGGGTAATGCCCCAAGGTTAAGTATCCGCCGTTCCGCTCAAAATATGTCGATTATATTCATAAGGACTCATATCCAAATAAATGCACAGCTACACACATCCACCCGCGCCTTAGGTAACGTTTCCTCAGCCACCAAGTAGCCTAGCCCAACATACCGCAGGCACTCATACTAAAGTAAACAACTGAAACCAAACTCAAGCTGACAAGTATACTGCCCCCGATATAAATTCGCTTAGGGTATTTCACATCATTACTTAAGCCGTATGCATTCTACCCAAGCCTTGGTACAGGTAACGTAACCGAATCCAACACACCACAGACAATCCTAGTCATAGTATCAGATATTGCCACTAAGGCTCTCAGCCAACCTCCAGTACCTATCCCCAAAGTGATCTCGTATCCCCAAGCCCAAGATGATGTAGTACCGACTCATGCCACCAGGGGACCTTGCTCAAGAAATGGTGTTTGCACTCGAAAGAGCAACTGTGAATTTTCTCTGCACGCACACCCAAGACCCAATAATAATAATAATTTGCTAAGGTTGTGAAATTCGAATGATGCTGATATCTACACCTTCCCTGCTAAGAAAACGTGCAGCATTTGAAAACAGCAAAACCATGATGACGTCATGCTGATATCTAGAACTCTCCCGCTAATAAAAGAAAATAGCACAACCAAGGCATGCTGGTAGTTCCGGCTAAGGCCGCTAGGGTACCTTACTCAAGAAATGGCGTTTGCGCCCAAACAGATGTCGCTAATATCTCGAAAACCAAAGCCCGTAGAGGATTTCTGATGAAAATTTCGTTCCCCTTCCCACCCCACACCCACCAAGAATCCATTTCCCATGAGCAAAAATAACTTGACATATTAATACGCTAATATATCGAAAAACAGAGCCCGTAGAGGATTTCTGATGAAAATGTCATTACCCGCCTCCCTATCTCTTTATTATCCCCCCCATATACCCACCATTTAGAATCCATTGGCATGAACAAAAATTTCCTACTATTAACTTTAATTATCAGTTCAAAACCTTTAGGCACTCAAGAAAAATCAATTATTACTAATATTAATTCAAAACCAGGCGCAAGACTTGAAAACAACAAAAGCCTACATTTAGGCGCACCACACATCCAAAAAAGCGAAGCAAAAAACTTCCAAAACCGTTATATGCTGCCACGTGTGGGCAAAAGTGAAGCAAAAAAACTTTCCAAAACCGTAGCATGCTGCCATGGGGCCCAAATAGTGAAGCAAATAACTTCACATATCCAAGAGAATCGTACCACACATCCAAGAAAGCCGTAGTACCGGAGCATGCTGGTAGTATCGGCTAATGTCTCACTGACATCTTCTAGAATCTGTTCATGGTGATGTCATGTTGTGAAATTCGAAAGATGCTGAACAAAGCCTACATATAAACGCAGCACCCCCATGAGCAAAAAAACTTGAATTATTACTAATATTAACTATATCTAAAAAGGTAAAATCGCTAATATCTCGAAACCATAGCCGCTAGAGGATTTCTAACAAAATTTTATCCCCCCTCTAACCTCCGCCCCTATAACACCTTCTAGAATCTATTGACATGAACAAAACTATCCTAGGTAGCTTGAATTATTAATAATATTAACTATATATGAAAAGGTAAAATCGCTAATATCTCGAAAACCAGAGCCCGTAGAGGATTTCTGATGAAAATTTCGTCCCCCCTAATACGCCCACCACAACCATCTAGAATCCATTGCCATGAACAAAAAGTTCCTAGCGTTAACTTTAATTATTACTAATATTAGTTCAAACCAAAAGCCTACACTTAAGCGCACCTATGTATGTATTTAAGAAAACCGTAGTACGGGAGCATGCTGGTAGTACCTGCTAATTCCGCTAGGGCGCAGTCAAGACCAAATGGCACATCCGGGCATTACCGATTAACCCGCTAAGGCGCAGTCGAGACTCAATGAAACCAAAAGCCTATATTTTGGCGCACCACATATCTATTTAAGAAAACCGTAGTACGGGAGCATGCTGGTAGTATCTAAGACCAAATGACACATCCGGTAGTACCGATTAATCCCGCTAGGCGCAGTCGAGACACAATGGTGACCCAAGACACAATGGTGCATCCAAGGCGCAATGGTGTATCCAAGACACAAACCAATACAACCAAGACACAAACCTACATATAGCACGACCACCTAGCGACGGTGGCGCCATCTGTGGAGAAACCCTGGAGCTAAAGGGTGTCGCAGAAACGCATAGTATAACTACTTGTAGCTATATCCTTAATAATGAAGTGAGCATCATACCCAGATAAATTGTGAAAAATGACTGGAACTATGGGACAATCTTGATACATCAGGTTACATGCATTGTGGCTGGTCCTCGGTATTTTCCTGTTAAATGAAATTATGAAAAAAAATGAATGAAATTATGATTCTCAGTATTTACCTGTTAAGTGGCAATGGTCTCGGACTCGTTCCTCATCGGCTGCAAACGTTTTTTCGCATATATGGCAGCAAGTACTTTCCATATGTGATCGCCGTTCCTCTTTGGTCAGAGGTTGCATTGATCTGATGTTCAGCTTTTCCTGTATAGCTATGGAGACAATTTTTTGCAATTCTAATGCAAACCATTGTTGGCAATTCTTGCCTCGATATGCTCTGTAATATGAGAGCTTAGCATCATGCTTGCAGTGGAAATAGAATCCAATGCTGTGAACTTCATGTTCCTGGATTCGCTGTGTATTTTGATCGTTTCCTGAATCGGCTTCAATATTGACTCAAGATCAGCATATACACAAACGGGACTGGATTCTTATGGTTATAATTCTAATATTCCAACCATTTCTTTTCCTCTGATGGAAACATAATCCTACAGTCGTTTTGTTTCTCACATTCGGGAGTGTGTGATGTTAATTTTTCTTCGGAGTAAAAAAAGAGCAAACATCTGTCGCATATATGCCTCTTACGAGTATTTTTCGAAGTTTGTTTCGATACAAGGCGCGAAATATCTTTAATCCAGCAGAAAGGATATCTGCAGCATCGCCATCATCATCATCATCCATATGATCTTCATCATCAACATTCTGCTCATAGTCATCTTGCAGCATTAAGAGATTTACATGCCGCTCCATCCTGTGTTTCGTAAGTCTAACTCGAACTGTGGTGAAGGAACGCTCTTTCTCTACGATGAATACGTTTATTGACAAATGGTTCTGGTCTTCAAATTGTTTAATCTGGTAAAGCGTCATGCGAAATGTTATTCCAGTCAAATTAAGTACAGTTGAATAATGTGGATATGATGAGATCCTTTCAGAATGAGCATTTGTAGGATATAGCGCTGATGTTACGGCCCATGCGAAGCATGCTTCATCATTATTTTGTACATTGATGCAAGCTTTCTTTGATGCAATTTCTTTGGTAAGGATATATACGAACATCCTCGGAGCTGTTCAAACTTGTTGATGTGTACTGCTAGATGTATTATAGAGTGCAGTGCCCAGCCACTGTCTTTTTCCTGGAATTCTTCCAGCTGAGTGTTTATTGGATCCAAAATGTTTGATTTAACCCACTCCTCTAAATTATCATCTGCACTAATTGCAGCAGTTCTCGCTTGGAAATATTTATGTCTTTTATAATTTCATTGTCACCAGTTTCTTAACAAATTCACCGCAAAACTTTGTAGAAATTTTAATATTAAAATAATGTTTTAAGGTATTTTTAACACGACGTGTAAATAATTTGGCAGCGTCTTGCATAAATAGCTTCGGATCGATATGTTTTTAATTTGCAATAACACCTTGTCGAATTCTGTCTGCGAACGCTGTCGTTACTTCTCCCACTTTACAAATCACTTCTTCTTACGGGCGTAATTCTCCACCTCGACGGGGAGTTCTCAATAGTGCTCTCATTGATTTAATTTGCTCGAGACAGCTCTCGAAATGTCGTTTCCTAGCACTCTTATTGCACTTCGAAATGCAACTTGAAATTTATGCATGTTTCTATTGCACTTTTTAAC